>PVKB01004041.1:0-162690 GCA_004027205.1 Ctenodactylus gundi
TGTGTGTGTGTGTGTGTGTGTGTGTGTGTGTGTGTGTGTGTGTGTGTGTGTGTTAATGAGCATTTAACCCAGAGCCTTCACACTGAGCTACATTTTCCCCTCTATTTCTTTCTTGGTCCTGAGGAGGACTAAACCCAGTCCTCTTTTATTTTTTATTTTAAGTTGCTGTGTTGCCCATGCTGGGTTTGAACTTGCCGTCCTTCTGCCTCAGCCTTCCAGAGTGCTAGGGTAACAGACACGTGCCACCATGCCTCGACCATTTTTTTTTTTTTCAAGACAGGAACTTGCTAAATAGCTAAGTTGCCCAGGCTGGGGTTGAACTTGGAATTCTCCTTTCTCAGCTTCCCATGTCCCGCTCTTTGGTACAACTCTGAAAGCTCAAAAGGGAAACAAAACATAACAGAATAAAAAACAAGAGAAAAAACAAACCTCAGAAATTTCTAGCAAGACACACTCAACTGACAGGAGGCAAGGACTATAAATGCCCACTCGTTAGCAATTTCATTGTTGTCATACTCTTTTCCCTGGTGGTCAGTGTTCTACTTTTCCTTAAGAGTAAATAGATCTGCTGTCTCTAAATATACAAGAAAACAATACAATTAATTTGTACAGGCTTCTATTATTCTCTCTATAGCTTTTTCTTTTTCAGTGGCATTAGGAACTGGCATATTCAAAGGGGAACTAAAATAGAATGATGTCATCCCCCCCCAAAAAAAAACAGCCTAAAAATCTTCATTGGGAAGGGTTCTGCGCTTAATAGTGCTCCCTCACCCCCAAATTCATGTCCACCATTAGCCTGTGAATGTGTGACCTTATTTGAAAGCAGAGCGTTTTGCACATCTACTTAGTTGTGGCAATGCGGTTGACTAGATTAGGATACTCCTTAAATCTAACGTGATTTATATCCTTAAAAGAAAAGAATTGAGGAAGATTTGTAGACAAGAGGAAAAAGGCAATTGAGTCAAAGACTGGAGTGAAGCTGCTTCCTGCGTACCAAGAAATGCCAAGGATACCAGGAGCCATCAGAAACCAGGAAGAAGCAAGGATCTTTCTCCATAGCCTTCAAAGAGAGCACAGTTTTTCTATCCTCCAAAATTATGAGACAATAGATTTCTTGTTTTTCTTTTCTTTCCTTTTTTTTAAACAGGGGATTAAAAAAAACAGGGCTTTCCCACCTGCTACGTCCTTATCCCGTTCTAATTTTTATTTAATTTTTTATTTCAAACCAGTATCTTGTTAAGTCACTAAATTACCCTCCTGCCTCAGCCTCCTGTAATGCTGGGATTGCAGATGTGAACCACTTATTCCCTGTGGAGAACAGATTTCTGTTTATTGTTCCACAAAGGACAGAGGAAGCCACCAGGAGGTAGGAGAAAGTTATGGAATACAATCTTCCTCACAGTCTCCAAAAGCAACCACCCTAGTAAAACTTTGATTTTGGACTTCTGGTCTTCCAAATTTTAACAGCTTTCTGTGTTTTAAGCCACCAAATTTGTAGTCATTTCTATGTAATCTTTAGCAAATGAATACATTCCTTGTTAGGGCAGCACAAAAAATCCTTTCTCTTAAGACAAATTCGAGTTGTTTGTAAAAAAAATGAATGCACCTTGAGGCCATTATCCTTGGCAAAATTAATCAGACACAGAATGTTAAATAGTGCATGGTTTCTCTAATATGAGAACACCAAACTACCAAAAAAGTAAAAGAGAGATGCAAGAAAGTAAGAAGACAGACTTTGTAGAGAGGGAAAGGGGATGTAGGGGGTGGGGGGAGGGTTGAGGGAGTAGGAAAGGCAAAGAGATTCAATATGTGACTTTTTAAAAAAAGTTCTTTTCCCCAATAACCCACAGGTAGTCATCACCAACCTGATGGTTAGAAGCTAGACCAAATATACAGAATTCTGAAAGGTTGTATTAGTTCTCCCTTGCTGCTGTCACAAATTACCATAAACCTGGTGGTATAAAATAACTCATTTTTATTCTCTTGTATGGTTCTAGAGCTCAAATAAGAGATGTTAAACCAGTGCCTCATGTAATCTAAGTACTTTGTGGGGCTGAGGCAGGAGGACCCCAAGTTTGACTCAGCCTGGGTAACCTAGTAACTTGGCAAGAGTTTAATCTCAATAAATAAATAAATAAATAAGTAAATAAATAAATGTCAATAAATAAAAGAACTGTGGAGGTAGCTCAGGATGAAGGCCATTGGTTCAGTTCCTAGTATCATAAAAAGTTGACAGTCAGTCTCATTGGGCCAAAACCAAGATGACCAAAGGGCCCTGCTCCAGGCTCCTGAGGAGACTCAGTTCCTTTCTTCTTCGAGCTGTGGTGCTGCCAGCTTTCCTCAGCACATGGCAATGCCTTGGCCATTGCAAAGGCCAGCATCTTTGGATCTCTCTTGGCTCTGTCTGCGTGTCTTTGGTGTGTGTCAAACCTCCCTCTGATTTCCCTTTCATAAGGATACATGTGATTGTACGTATTCCCTTCCTCAACCCCCCCCCCCCCCATTTAATCCAGGATGAGATACATACATCTGCAAAGGCCCATTATCCATATAGGTAATACAGGTTGTTGATATTTTGGGGCCCTTATTTAGCTGACCATAAAGGTTTAGGTGGGGCTTTTATTAAAGTGTCAGAGAAGCAACCTCCAGCCATCCAGTGACAGGGCTAGAATCTGTACTTCATCTAATTTACTCTTAGCCCACTCAGGGATGGGGAGGCAAGGTCTCTCTATTCAGGCCTTCAGAGAATATTCTGAACAGACATCATAATTCTCTTGATTCTGTCCATCCTGTTTTTTATTGTGTTTCTCCTGCCTTTCTTTAATCCTCCTGCCTTGGAAAATCCATCCCTTCCTACAGTTTGAGACTTGCCTCTTCTCTCCCCAAGTAGTCTTTAATTTCTACCACTTCAGGCTTCTCTACCACTCCAGCTTTGATGGCTCTGGAGGAGGTAGCGAGCTTGGGCTCCTGTGGTTGGCGGAAGACTGGCAGTTATGGTTTAGACATAAAATATTCTCAAAGTCTCGTGTGTTTGGAAAATGACTGGATTGTGGAGGTGCTGTTCTCACCAGTGGACTCCTCCACTGATGAGTTCAGAAGCTGCATATGTTGCCAGGAGACAGGGTTTGGTTACAGGTGGGCCACTGGGAACATGACCTAGAAAAGTATATTCTTGCCCCAGGCTTCTCCCTTCTCTTTCTTCTTCCCAGACACCATGAGATTAGCAGCTGTCCTTCTCCAGCTGTCCTTTACCACTATGTCCTTTATGCGTTGGGGATGGCTAACTGTGGACAGAATCTTTTAAAAATCATGAACCAAAATAAATCTCTCCTCCTTTAAGTTGCAGGTGTTGGTATTTTGCTCCAGAAACAAGAACTACAGATTTTGGTACTGAGATTGAGTTTGTTCCTGTGACTGATTCCAGTGATGTAATTTAGAAGCCTTTGAAACTATTTTGTGAGAGGAATTTGGAAAGGTTTGAAAATAGCTGGCTAAAGAAGCCCGAGTGAGCCGAGTTTTACAGGTGGTATGATTTGAATGAGGAATGCCCCCTAAAAACCTCGTGTACTCAGATGTAGTAGGATACCTATGGAACCATGTGTTGGTTTGTGGGCCAGGAAGAAAGGGAGGACCACCCATCCTGGGTGTGGACAGCCCACCCAGCAGCTTGAACCAGATAAAGCAAGACAAAACATTGTTACAGCTTTTTCATGGGAAAGCTCCAGTCTTCTCTTAGTCTCTATACATGGATTTGCTATTCCTTAACTCGGCTTCCTGTCTGCCATTCCATAAAGAGTTTTTCTCCACCTAGACCTCTGCTGTGTGCTTCCACCATTGCTAGCCATCCATGAATAAACTATGTGAGACCTTCTGAGACTGTGAGCTAAAATAAATCTTTCCTTCCCTACGTTATGAATGCCAGTATTTATCTCAGCAATGAGTAAGTAACTATGACAATGGGAAATTCTGATCAGAGTTCAGACCAGAATGTCAATAAGAATGCAGACCATAATGGTCAGGTTCCAGGGGTGTCAGATAGGAAGAAGGACTCTATTGGCAACTGGACTAGAAGCCATGTGTGTTATATTCTGTAAAAAAATGTGCCTGCATTATGCCCATGTCCTGAGACGTCCCTGAAACTCTGGGTAATGGACTAATTATTCAGGCAGAGGAAATTTCAAGGCAGCCCAACATTCAGGTTATGGCAAGGGGATTATTGGCTGCTTTTTCTTTTAGGACCTACAATGAAAATCAAGAGCAAATATTAATGTCAAAAGATATAGAAGTTTACAGTTTTAAAAGAAAGGAAGCACCTGTAAATTTGAGGTTGCGGACAGTGTGGTCACTGAAAAGATTTGCATTAAAGAGAGGACCAAGCACTTTGCATCAGGACAATGGGAAAGATGGCTTGAGGGCATCTCAGAAATCACCAAGACACCACCCTTTGCATGCTGGTAGTACAAAACTATAAAGTTTCATGGAGAAGACTGTCCCCTGCCTGTGTGCAGGAGGGCCACCTAGGGAATTGGTTTTTAGGCATTCATTTCACAGTGCTCAGCTATTCAGGCACTCAGGCGTACTGTAGCCATTATCCAAGGGGGCCTGACTGATGCTCAAGCTGGCAGCAGACCTTGGCATCATCCACATCATGCTGGAGGTATGCAAAATGCAGAAACTATGGGGTCACAGAGGCTTCCACCCAGATTCAGAAAAAAAGGGGCCTATGAGAGGGCATGAGAGTAAAAGCCCAGAGTGCGATGGAGATCCCAGGAAGTTGCAGATGCGGAGAACATGGATCCTCTACTGAGGAAAGCAGCAACCGGTGGGGAAAGCCACACCAACAGGGAGGGAGGCTGAGAGGGCTGCAGCAGCAGTACTGCAGAGGTGGGCCGCTAAGCCCTTTGGACTAACATCTTGTCGCAATTTGCCCCTACAGCTGTGCATGTCATCTCCACTGTGTTTGGATATTGCTTTTGTCCCATTCCTTTCTATACCTTCATTTCTCCCTTTTGGAATGAGAATGTTTACTCTGTGCTACTATATTGTTAGGTAGATTTGATCTCTTTTTTATTTTTATAGGGGCCTATGGCTAAGAGTTTGCCTTGAGTCTCGGGAAAGACTTTGACCTTGGACTTTTCAGCAACGCTGGAATTGTTAAGGTCTTGGTGATACTTACAGAAGAACTAAATCTATTTTATATATTGAGGTGAATATGAGTCTTTGAAGGGGCAGAAAGTTATAGCCTAAGCCTAAAATGTCCTCTTTCTGTCATAGTTACTTTTTTTTTTTTTGTTGCTGGGACACACCACCTGGCACTCACAACTTAAAAGAGAAAAAGTTTATTTTACTCCATGGTTTCAGAAAATCAGTCCCTTCATCTGCTGGCTGGCAAGGCAGGAAAGGTTGGCAGAGAGTCGTTGCTTGTAGCAAGGCAAGAGGGAAATCAGATAGCAGGAAGCAGCCAGGGCAAGAGTGTTCCAGGCCACACACCTGTGATCTGCCCACACCCTCTAAGGTCCAACTTCCAAACAGCTCTTGGAATCCATAGATAAGCCACAACATTCAAATATATTAGGCCTTTGGGAAACATTCCAGATCTAAGCCCTAACATCCTCCCCAAGTCTCATGTGTTTGGTAGATGATTGGATCACGGGGACACTATGATCACCAGTGAATTCACGCACTTGTCAGTTCAGTAGTTGAGTGTGCCATTAGGAGATGCTTGGTTGGAGGTGGGTCACTGAAGGCTGTCACCTGGAGAGGTATATTCTTGTCCCCAGCTCCTCTCTTCTCTCTCTGCTTCCCGGCTACCAGGGAATGACCATCTGTTCTCCATCAGGCTGTTCTGTGATGCCCTTTCTTGCCTTGGAGTCAGCTGCCTCCTCTAAAAACAATGAGCCAAATAACCACCCCCTCCTTTCAGTTGTGAGTGTTGGGTATTTTTCCTAGTGATGGAAAAGTGCTAACACAGGTCCTCTGCTGCTTCTAGATCACGGCTTGATCTAAGATGGCTGTGCGCAGGTCTCCCCTGAATCACTCAAGGACAAGCTCACCTTGCCACTAGACATTATATATCTTTCCGAGACAACTCAGTCTAAATATCACACATGAAAGCACATTCCTCCTATTAATAGCACTTTTGAATCCATTCCTGGATTATGTATAACCCTAGCATTATTGAGTTGAAGATTCTTGCTGGCTCTGTTTTTCACTATCAGGGCTCCACAGGAACCAGGAATAGCTCTGCCTGAGTCACTGGGATGAATGGTGCTATCCTTGAACATACAGTTTCCGATCTTTAAATTTACCTATTTATCTCCTAATAAGAGAGTGTGTACTCATCCAGCTACATGATTATTAGTGCATTAGAAGATTGGAGAGAGTAGAAAGCAAATCTGAGCTCAGCAAGGGGGAAGAGCTAAGACGAGACAAGGGAACGATCAAAGGGGAAGGGGGGGAAAGTCTGGAAGAGACAACACACAGACACAAGTCCTCGAGGTAGGGCGATGCACAGAAAGTTATATTAAGCTCATGCTGTGGGCAAGGTTTCTGGCAACTGAAGCACTCTAAAAAAAAGCACTTTGTAGTAAAAAAATACAAAGTAATAAATACAGAATTGGGGTTTGGATAAGATAGAAATATATTAAAGCTTCTACTTCATTTGCCTCAGAGTACATTCTCTGTCTCTGATTGAAAATCAAGGTCAATATTCACCTTGCAGTTAAATGATTAAAGTCTGCTACTCTTGGGATTGGGGCCTCAGCTCAGCAGCTAAAGTTGTTGCCTAGCAAGCACAAGGTCCTGAGTTTAATTTCCCAGTACCTGGTGGTGCACACCTCTACCCCTTGTACTTGGCAGGCTGAGGGAGGAGGATAGCTGTGAGTTCAAGGCCAGCCTGGACTACATTTTTTTTTTCAGAAAAAAAAATGACCTTTTATTAAAGACACGGTAATACATCTCTCAAGTATTTTGTCCAACAACTTCTAAAACAACTCATAATTTAAAGTCAGCACTGTAATATTTTTTAGCACTAGCTGAAACAGATAAAATTACTGTTTATAGTGAAAATTGAAAAAATGGAGGGCAACCCACATTTATGGGTCCCCCTTCTGACTATTTCCTTTCCTTTTGTAATTTTCCCAATGAAGTGTCCTCTTCACACACACACACACACACACACACACACACACACACACACACACACACACACACGAAACCAAACACAGAACTTTTTACAAGATTCACTAGCTCAGTTATTTTCACTAAAAACAAAAAAAAAATCCAATAATTCACTCACAGTCAGCCACTCTACAGATTTTAAGGGATTTTGAGTGAGCTCCCGTGTAGAAAAAAGGCCAAAGTGGTCCTGAAAAGTAATCATTAAAAAGTATGCAGAAGAGACTTACTATTTAAATTGTAAAAGGAAATCTCATTTATACCAGGGTCTAAAAAAAAATGCCAATCTTACTAGATATTATTTTTGGCAAAAGATTAATTTTCTTAAGACCCAACTCCGTGAAAGTAGTTTGGCAGAAGTGCTGGATGCCCCAGAAGGCCCCCTTCACTAAGATGGGGTGACTGTCCCACTTCCTCCTCCTGGAAAGCTAGGCGCTGCACACCCAGGTCCGCACCTCCGCGTCCCAGTCCTGCCCGTGAGGGCCACAGGTGGGCCCTTGTGGGGCTACCCGGGACGTCTTGCATGCTCTCCAGGTGGGCACTTTTCCCGTCTCCCGAGATGCTAAGTCTCAGGATTCAGCTCCACATCGACTTTAAATCGCTTGATCTTGCGTGGGCCAGAATACTGGGAAGGCAGCCGGCGACTATAATCACCCGATCGGAGAGGAAAGCCTGGGCCCTCTCAGGCGTTTGTGTTTGTAGTAGATACCCTTGCCGTTCGTCAGCGATTCTACTTTGGACTTTGCACAGCTGCTCTCGTCTCCCTTAGGAGATATTTTAACGTGGACGCGTGAAGCTTTCGTTTAGGTCCGCTGAGGTATCCGCCGCTTCATCCCGTAACTGTCTAAGCGCAGTGTGTCGTTCAGTCTGGAGAAACATCGAGAACTGTTCAAATGCAGACTCGATCTGTCTCTCCTGCGTCTCACCTTTCTCCTGAGTTTGCGTTCTGATCACTTTCTCCACTTGCTCCGCTCTGTCCTTCGCCAGCTTAATGCGGTGGTCCAGCTGCTTCCCGTTAGAGACGGCCGCCTTGGGCCGGATGTCGGGCGGCTTGGTGGCTGCCAGAGAAGCTGCACTGCCGGCCCAGCACCTCCACATCCTTTGGACAAAACGTGGTCACGACCTGGTTCCTCCCCTTGCTGCTTCTGAGGGGAAGTAGCTTAGCGATTTCAGTCAGGTTTCCTAGCTGGAGATTGTTCCTCACGTTCCTTCCTGGACAGGGAACATCGCAAGAGGGGCAGGGAAAACTCTTCTGAAGTCCTTCCGGGACTTACCGATGCAGGCGAGACAGAAGTTATGCCCGCAGTTGATGATCACCGCGTTCTTGAAATTCTCACCTCAGCTCAAAGGTTTTCCAGGATTGTTGCTAACTCCACTGAACCCTGAACAGGGGTGGGCACAGAGCGCTTCTTTTCCTAAGGTCTGGCGTTCTAGAGCGGGGTGTCCTCTCCTGGGCCACCCTGGAGACTAACTAGTCCAGTCCCACAGACTCAGCACGTTGACGGCGGCTTCTGAAAACCTTGGTTACCTGTCTGTACCTTAGCTGCAAGCTATGTTGCCAGCAGCACTCTAGAGCCTGGAGCCCTATGCAGACTGTAAGGGCTGTGCTGCAGTGACAGTCGCTGGAAGTTATGCTTAACAGCTTTCTTGCTCGAGAAAGTCGTCTCAGGTCCAAAATAATGAATCCTTCCAGATGTGTTGGTCCTTGCAGTCTGAACAGCTGGCGGGAGAACTCCAAGTTCAAGTCTCACCAGGGCAACTTAGAAATCTAGATATACTCTGTCTCAAAAAATAGAAGGCTGGAAATGTGAAGGTCGTGGCTTCCACGCCAGTGTGGTGCTGGTGCTGGTGCAGGCGGCTCAAGGCTCTTCTGTCTGTTGGACTATATATCGAGTTTAGGATTAGCCTGGATTACAGATCTAAATGCTGTCTCAAAAAAGAAAGAAAGTCTACTACTCTCATTTCTCAATGGCATGCTTTGGTGATTTGAACTAAGATGTATGTGCATGTGTAGAGTAAGGAGGATCAAGCCCAGGGCCTTCACACTAAGCTACATTTTCAGATTATTTTTATCTTTGATTTTGAGACAGAAACTCACTAAGTCTCTTAAGTTGCCCAGGCTGGGCTTAAATTTGTGATCCACCTGACTTAGCCTTCCAGAGTGCTGACATTACAGGCCTTTGGGAACTGGCTTCTTTCAAAAACTTCTGCTTTGTTTTATTCTGACAAGAAGACAAAAAGGCTGAGGGAGAGAGTTCATAAATTTGAGCCCAGCCTGGGCAACATAGCAAGACTGTGTCTCAGAACGAAAAGCAAACGAAGCATAGGATGTAGCTCAGTGGAAAGGCCCTGGTTCAACCCCTACATTGCAAAATAAAACAATAATGTGAATAAAATATATTTCTTCCCCAGTTACATATGGGAAGTTGGAGAACTGAGCTTGAAGAGCTGGGGCATATTCTTAGTTATATCTGGCTGGTTAATGGGGGAGTGGCCCGGGACTAATGTTGATGGCACATGGAAGTGGGAGGCACAGCCTGCTTACCAAAGCCAGGCGGCGTGGAGGAGAGCAAAGCATGGCTAGACCACAGGGCCCACCGCAGTTGCCAGACTTCCTACTGATCCTGCTCACTCGTCTCTTTCTACCTCGCCTGGATCTCTGTGCTCTGACCTGCACAGGCAGAACACTCAGTGCTTTGCTGCACACAGGCCGGGCCAGCAGTACACAAGGGACATGTGGGGCCCTGGGGAATCTGTTCCACATCACCAGCCAGTGTGTGTCTCACTCTGCAGGTGGCTCCCCACCCGTGAAACTTGCTGCCTCCTTCCAATCAGACTCCTCCTGAGTTCCAGTCAGGAAATCACAGGGAAATCCACAGACTAGTCTATAGCCTTTGATAAAATTCTCTACACTTTACATTTTGTTTTACATTTTGTTTCCATTCAGAATGAAGATATTACACTTTTTCTGAATCCCACGGTGGGGAGAGGAGCCGGAGGAGATATACTGGGTACACGTTGTTAATGGTTGAGCCTTCCCCACCTTTCCTTTGTCCTCTTAGCTAGAGAGCTCCCGGCTTAGCTTTGTGCTGTCACTCCCTCTCTCCACCCTCGAAAGAAGGCCAGGTCTTTCCTCCAGGAAGTAATCCTGTGTGATTTAATCAGATTTTACAAAAAAGAGCTGAGGAGCAGACCAGGGAGAGAACACTTGGCAGAGGTTATTTATTTATTTATTTATTTATTTGTTTAGAGACAGTGTCTCACTCTGTAGTCCAGGCTGGTCCTGAACTCACAAAATAGTCCAAGATGACCTTGAACTCAAGGCAGTCATCCTGCCTTGGCTTCCTGTGTGCTAGAATCACAGGAGTACACCACCACACCTAGCTAATTCTTATGTAGTCCCAGGAAAATGAGCCCAGGGCCTTGGGCATACTAGGCAAGCAGTCTAACTGCTGAGCTGTGCCCCAGGGTGCTTGGCAGAATTTTGAAAGGAGAGATAGAAGAGTACTCAGGTGATATGAGGGCAGTGGTAGCAAGAAAACAAATGAGAAATATGAATTTTAAAATGCACAGAGTGCAGAGCTCAATGGTACAGGCCTGTAATCCCAGCACTCGGGGAAGCTGAGGCAGTAGGATTTCAAGTTTAAGCCCATCCTGGGCAAATTAGTGACTTAGTTAGACTCTCTTAAAATCAAAAATAAAAATGGGATAAAGATGTAGCTCAGTGTGAAGGCCTTGCTTCCAATCCCCAGTACCACGAAATAAATAAATAAATAAAGTAAAATGCACAGAGGGTTTTGCAATGTTTGAGAAATATACACAAAACACTTGAGTTTTTTGAAATTATTTTTAATTAGATGGAATGAGCTTTTTTTTCCCTCTTTCAATACTAGCCTGAACACCTTACACTGTAGCTTTATAAATATCACAGATACAAACTGGAATCTTGACTGAATTAAATAAGAAAATCACAATAAGAAAAAGCAGGAAAAATGATGCTGTGTTTGGGAGCCACTGAAATATTAGGATCTTGTCGTTTCTGACAAGTAGCAATGCTCTAACCTTGAGTTAGAGTGACAGCCAGATTTGAAAACGTATTTGTCACATTTTTGCAGCTGGGTTCTGTTACCCCTCAGAGTTACAAACACCATCTTGAAATCTGACAGATTGCATTCTACTCTTGCCCTCCCCCTGAAACCCTACCATGACTTTGGTCTTCCAGTCTGGAGCCCTTCAAGCACCCCAACCCCTAACACCTACCCACCCCCAGCCCACCTCCTTCACTGCATTTTTTTCAGGCTGATTGAAGAACTGTTGTAAAACTAAGCAGGAAAGAATGAAGCAGTAACAGGTAAGCAAGACTCCCACATTTCCTGTCACTAAGAGCCACGCCTACAAAATGGGAAAACACTGCAAGGTGTTACTACATTTTTTAAGCTGGAGAAGAAATAACAGACGTCTTTTCCAGGGATAGACTGACTTTCTACACAATTTCCTCCTGTTGTTTTCTGGTGCAGTACAAAGCAATGTTTGAAACTCTCTAATGTGATTATCTGATAGATTTTTTTTGGGTAATTGTTATTGACTTGTGATGGTACAGGCCCTGACAGGCCATTGGCCTGAGAATTCTGACTGACAGAGGTAGAAGAATACATGTTATTGGTGTAGCTGACAAAAGATGGGGAAAGGCTCTGTTACACTCCGTTAAAGCACATAGAGATAGCCTACATCTTTAATTGTACATCTCTTTAATAGCATTGAAGGTTTTAGGAAAGCTCAAAAAAAATTAAACATAGATAAAGAATGAATTAAGAAGAGATAGACTGTTAGATTCTCAGCTTGCAAAAGGTTCTAGAGTCTTAGACAATGAATTGCCAAAAAATTCCTTTTTGTATATGGTAGAGAAATATACATACACACAATTTGTGTGTTTTTAAAAAATTTAAATCTTTAAAATCACAAGATTGAATTGGGTGTGCTGGTTCTGGCCTGTAATCCCAGCACCCTGGGCGGCGGGCGGGCGGGGGGGTGGGTGTTGAGGCTAAAGAATCACGAATCCAAGTCCAGCTTGGGCAATTTAGCCATGTAGGGTCTCAAGGTAAAACATTCAGCAAGCGCTGGGGAGGTAGCTCAGGGTGAAGGTCCCATATGCAATCCCCAGTGTCAAAAACAAAAGCAAACAGACAAAAACAAAACCCAAATGAAACCAAACCAGAACAATAAAAAAGCCTCACACATAGTTTAAAAGGTCAGAATAGTATATAAGAACATGAGGAAAACATCCCCACCCTCATCCCTACATTCCTGATTCCCACTGATTACCCCACATCCCATTTCTATCCCTTAGAGACAACAATACTTGGTTTTGTTTCAGAAATGATCTGGGTTTATTAAAAATATAACATCTTTCCTATTAAAGATCCAAGTAGGAGATTATAAAATACTATTCTGAAAGTTGGGCTTTTGTTTTTTTTACTTAACAGTGTACCTGTTGCAGTGCTTTTTAAAATTTGCATATTTAGAACTATTGTTCCTAATTTTAAAAAGACTAGCTTTTTAAAATTAAAAAGTAAATGTGTAACAGAGAGGAAGTGAGAGACATCTGGCTTTAGACAAATATGAAATAATTACTGTAAAAGGCTAATTATCTTCCTTCTCTAAGGAGAAAGGAGAATTATTAGATTCAGGAAACACATTTTTTTTCTTTCTCTCATACAGGAAAATTTATTAAGCTGGTTTGAACAGAACTAACATCCTTGATGTACTTATCAACCCCCAAAGATTAAAAGTCAAGAAAAGATGTTTTTCTACACTAAGCAAAGCAATTTCTTTCTTTTAGGCCAACACAAAAGTTTTCCTATAAAATCATTTCCCCTTTGAGTTGGTGGACCTTTTCAGTTAAATAATTTTATATGTGTCAAAGGGCTCTAAAATGCCCACAATTTCTGGTTGTTATGTGAAGGGCCAGACACATTCATAAGAAATTGGCTGATAATTGTCCAATTGTAAAAATTTGGCTTGTATTTATTTCTTTTTTGATACTGGAGATTGAACCCAGGGCCTTCCCATTGAGCTATATTCCGAGTTCTTCCTCTATCTTTTATTTTGACACAGGGTCTCAGCTAAGTTACTAAATTGCTCAGGCTGGGCTCAGATCTGCAATGCCACTGCTGTAGTTTCCTGGAGTTACTAGGGTGACAGGCATGCACCATCATCTCTGGCTCGGTTTTTATCTTAGTTTGTTCAGGCTAACAATAAAATGCCAAAGACTAGGTGGCTTGTACACAACAAAAATTAATTTCTCACAGTTCAGGAGGTTCATGATCAAGGCGCTGGCAGTTTTCGTGACTGAGGAGGATCTGCTTCTGGTTTCACTGATGGGCGCCCGTTTCCTTGCTGTGTCTTGACATGGTTGAAGGAGTAAAGGACAGGAGTGAGGTCTCTTTCAGAAAGCTAATGCCATTCATGAGCTAATTACTCCCCAAAGGTCTTGCCCCAAATCCTTTCATTTTGCTAGTTAGATCAATATATGAGGGGACAAAAATATTTATCTAGTTCATTACATTCTGCCCCTAGAACCCACATACAGGTAGATAAATAGATACATATATGTACATATATGAACTTTTAAAAAATTTATGGTGGTACTGGGCATCAAGCCTAGGGCCTTCACAACGAGCTACTTCCCTTCACCTGTTTTTTATGCTTGATTTTGAAACATGGTCTTGCCATATTGTTAATTGTGCAGACAGGGCTCAGATTTGTGATTTTCCTGCCTTAGCCTCCTAGAGTGCTGGGATTACAGGCCTGCTTTACCAGGCTCGGTTTAGAAGGATATTTATTATAAGGGATTGGTTTATGAGATTATGGAGGCTGAAAATGAGTTGTCTGTGAGCTCAGGATCCTGGAATCCCTGTGGTCTAGTTCCTGTCCAAACCCAAAGCCTAAGGGAAGCCAATGGTATAGGATCTAGCCTATGTTTGAAAGCCTAAGAACCAGGAGATAATAATTGTTCCAGTTTCAAGCAGAAGCAAATTTGTCCTTTTTTTTTTTTTTTTTTACTTTTTGTCCTATTTTAGCCAATAGATTAAATGATGGTCATCCTCATTGAGGAGGGCAACTTCTTTACTTACTGTGTCAATTGAAGTGCTGATTTCTTCTAGGAACACATACATAGAGATACACACAGACACACACACCTAGAAATCATGATTTACGAGCTCTCTGGGCATCTTTATCCCAGTTGATACATAACATTAACCATCACATGGGCTGATAATGTAGCTTGGTGGTAGAGTTTGCCCAGCATACATGAGGCCTTGGGTTTCATTCCTACTGCTAAAATAAAACAAAACAAACAAAAATAACAAACAAAAAGCAATGCTTTTGAGTGTTTTGGACCCTTAACCCTAAAGGTTAAGCTACCCTGAATGCAGACCTAAAACTAGCAGCTTCCCGACAGGCTGAAAGAAGAATGTGTGTGTGTGTGTGTGTGTGTGTGTGTGTGTGTGTGTGTGTGTGTGTGTGTTTGTATAAACATAAAGGGACCCTGTCTCAAAATAGAAAATAAAAGAGAATTAGGGATAGTTCAGTGAGAAAGGCCAGCATTCAATTCTCAGGACTGCAAAAACAAAAACAAAACAACACAAAAAATTCAACAGGGCATGGTGGGACACAACTGTTTTCCTAGCTAATATCCAAGAGGCTGAGACAAAAGGATTAAAAGTTTGAGGCAGGAGTGTAATACATTACGAGACTTTGTATAAAATTAACTAAGTAACTAAATCTATTTGAGACAGTTCGCACATACAGATGAGATTGAACAAAGTTCTTTCGGAGCATGGTATCCCATGCCTGTAATCTCTGCTACCTGGAAGGCTAAGGCAGAAGGACCACAAGTTTATAGCCACCTACACAATTTAGCAAAATCTTGTCACAAAAATAAAAACTCCTAAGGATGAGGCTCAGCACTCTCTAGATTCAATCTCCAGTACTGGAAAAATCTCGTATATGTAGACAGACAACATGCAAGACTGTGGACAAGTAGACAGAATACAGGAGGGGATGGTATTAAATGTCAAATTTCACAAGAAGACGTCAGTCTAATCAAAACTCAAAAAAATAGAGGCAACTAATAGTTTTGATATTGAGGGTTTGGGGGTTATAATTCAGGGACAGAGGGCTGCCTGGCACATGTGAAGCCCTTGATTCAGGCCCCAGAATGGCAAAAACAAAACCAAATCTGGCATTGAAGGGCCCAACTGATAATCAGTAGTAGGTCATTTATTGTCATTATTTGTTTAAAATTAACTATGTGGACACACTTACTCACATTCGTTGATTTTGGTGATGGAAATATTCTTAGTGGTTCAGTCTCTTTGTCAGAGGTGCTAGAAATTGGAGCTATGTCCTTGTGCATGCTACAAGAGGCAGGTGCTGTTCCACTGAGTTACACTCACAGCACTATCGTCTCTTTTAGTAGGGACACGGAGGCCAAAGATTTTAAGTGACTTGAGGAAGCACTGACTAGAACCTAACCTGTGTGGCAGATTCCATCAAATTAGCACATGCCTTCCTGGAGGGAGGAGGGAGGCCCAGCGAGGAAGTCTTGCCTGTGCCTGGGTGTGCATGTGGTCACAGGGTGTGGCTTGCGGTGCCTGCACTGCAGCTTGTAGTGCATGCTCTCTGGCTAGGGCACATGCTGTCCAGACAGTGTAGGGACACTGGCTGGGGGACCTAAGGTGACAAGGCTGGAGTGAGAGGAGTGAGAGAGTTAAACACTGAGACAAGAGCAGTAGCTGACCAGTGAGTCCCAGCAGGCCGTACGCCATTTCTGTAAGGCACCATCTTGACTTAGGTGAGCTTTTTAGTATCTTGACTGCCTTTTGAGTCACTTACATGCCTGTAAGTGATCCCAACTCACTGGGTCATAAAGTTGGACTTTGATGTGATTATTACTTTGGTCTGTCAATTGTACCGTAAGTGGGGCCAATTAATGTTTGTTTACATCTCCCCAGGAAAAATTTCAGGCAACACTCTTTAATGAATATACTCAAATTAGTGTAAATATGCCACACATGTAAAAGAAGATACATTGTAAGCATAGCACCCATCAGGTCTTAAAAACTAGAACAGCATCACATAAACTTTTCATTATATTCCATTAGGGCAGGACAATCTTGAATTAGAAAACTCAATGTAGGTGATGAAGGCTGGCAGGTACCAACGCTGGAGCGGCCAAGCAAAAGCAGTGGAGGAGTTGCAGGGTGCAATGTTCAAAAAGTCCAGAGCAATCCAGGCCTATAATCCCAGCGTTCTGGGTAACTGAGGCAGGAAGACTGTCTGAATCCAGCCCGTGCAATTTTATAACTTAGCGAGACCTTACTTAAAGAGAGAAGAGGGGTGGGGTGTAGTTTATTGTAAAGGACTTGAGTTCAGATCCTAGTACGCGCGCGCACACACACACACACACACACATAGTAAAGCAAGAACAAAGCAGCAAGGTGGTTGAGACAGCAGTGTGGGTTTGTGACCCTTTCTGGGAACAAAGTATTTTTCTCTTTTCACATACTTTACTCAGCCAAGCTGGGGTTCGCATACCCCAAATCTGAGCTTGCAGTTGGAGTGTGAGAGAGAGAACTGTGTGCATGTGGGTTGGACAGATCACAGGACCATGTCCCCAGAGGTTTTCCTCTTGCCTAAGGACTCTGTTTGTTAACCTGGATTTATAGATAGCCAACCCCATACAATGAGATTACTGAATGACTGGCTGCTATTGTTCTGAGTCACAGTCACATGGATTTTTCCAGTTAATTTTATTCAAAACAGTGGTGCTTAACCCTGGCTGCATATTAGAGGTGTCTGGTATCTGGGGAACTTAGAAAAAAATGATGTCATGATCACACGAATTAAATATTTTTTGGTCTGAGGTCCAGGCATTTTGATGTTTTGCTTGTTTCTTCAATCCTGGGGGTTGGACCCTGGACTTTCCATTTGCTAGTGCACACCCACAGACCTACGACTCTAGCTTTTTTTTTTTTTTTTTTGACAGGGTCTCTGTAGTCCAGGTTGTTTCTGAGCTCCTTATGTAGCCCAGGCTGGTCTCAAACTCACAGCCAACCTCCTGCCTCAGCCTCCTGGGTTTATAGGCATGTGCCACCATACCCATTTTATGTGGCCCTGGAGAATTGAACCTAGGGTCTTGTGCTTGCTATGTAAGCACTCTAACAATGAGCTATGACCCCAGCTCTGTAGCCCTTTTTAAATTTTATTTAGAGATAGGTTTTCACTAAATTGCCTATGCTGGCCTAGAACTTGGGGTCTTCCTGCCTCAGTTTTCTGGATAACTAGAATTATGGATATATGCCACCTTGTCCAGCTAAAGCACTGATATGGTTGAAGAAATCCCCAGGTGATCCTAATAGGTAGACAGGGGTAGAACCACTGATTTAAAATATTAGGGGAAATTTCAATCAAATAATTCGTTGTTTAATCAGTAGTTTTCTTCATATCTGACAATGTAATTCATTAAAATAATATAATTTTAGGACATACTTTTGTAGGACTTTCTCATTACTTGTTTTTGGTGAATTACTTGTTTGTGGCTGAATTCAACAATAAATCTGAAAGGGATGTGGGGTTTTTTTGGGGGGTGGAATACCGAGATAGTCTCAGTGTGTAGTCCAAGCTTTGTCTTAGTCTCCCAAGTGCTGGGATTGGCACTTTGCTCTCCGCCAGCACCAGGGGAAATCTGGGTGAGCTCCACGGGTCCCTTCCCCTCCCTACTCTGTCCCTCAGCCTGAGTTTGTGCCCAAGTGCTGGGATTACAGGTATGTGCAACAACATTTGGCTTAAAATTAATGGTTCTGTTGAAATTTCCTGTTATTAAATTTGTCCAAGCCATATTGTAAATATTCCCCCCCCTGGGTTTTTTTGTGGGGGGGTTCTACCCAGGGTCTTGCACAAGCACTCTACTACTAAGCTACATTTCTAGCCCCTTTTTGTCTTATATTGAGACAGACTCTCACTAAATTACCCAGGTTTACCCTTCTCTTGCCTCAGTTTCCCGATTAGCTGGTTTTACAGGCACATGCTTCCACTCCTGGCTCACATCACAACGATCTGATACAGTAATCACAACTTCCTTTGACACAGAGACCAAGGTCAAATAAACTCTTTGGCTCTTACCCTGTTATTCATTAAAAGCATAGTTTTGTGCCTTCGGAGGCAGTCAAGGATGTAAACATTTTTACTGAATCCCTTAACTCTTCAGTTGGGCACACAGACACCTAATAGATAACTTAAGAGCAAAATACTTCATTTTTTATCTTTTATTGTCTTAAAACTTTGGGTATAGGTATGCTAGTCATTTGAAAAAGCTGGCAAGACAAGTTTTATTATTCCTAAATTTATGTAGGCTATCTCATCCCCCTTTAGACTGAGGAAATAAAGGCAAGAGATTTACAGATACATTCAGCTAGGCCTATATGTCTCAATTGCTCTAAATCTAGGGTCACCTTGGAGTCCAGCAAAGCTTCCCAAGATCATCTCATGGACACTGAAGCCATCAGATCCTCAAGCCACAAAGGTTCTCTCTGAGCTAAGAAGACAGGACTGAACTAGTGGTTAACTACACGCTGGCCCATCACAGCCACCTAGCCAGGGTTAGAACCTTTTTTTTTTTTTTTAAATGAATGGTTCAGTCTTATTCACCTTATCAGACCCGTGTTCTCAAATGAAAGCCCTTTGTTAAAGGGATCTACTTGATCTTTGTCAGTCGTTTCCTCTCAGGTCCTAGTTAAAACGCTTCCCTGTAAAATCAGCACTGCTAGCTGCTATTAACGTTTGGCCCTAATGTAAAGATGTCTGGACCACCCACCAGACACAGTACTTACATCCTATTCTGGGATAGTTTGTCGTCACGGGCCTTTTATTGTTACGTGCTCTTCTTCTTTGAAGTGCGTTTATTGAATGCCTGATGTTGTCAAACGTCACAATGTTCTACTAAGGAAATGGCAGAACAGAAGCAGCATCGGAGAGGTGGCCTGGGGATGGAGTCCGCAGCCGGCTCCTTGGGTCGCACTTCCCATCACACCTGGGCTCGGCCTCCAAGGGTCTCCAGGCCCAAGAGAAATGTACTGCGAGAGGAGGCAGCGTCGACCTGGATTCAGGGACGTGGCCTGACCTTTCATATGGGCTAGGGGAGACCAAGGGATAACCGGCCGGCTTGGGAAGGAAAGACCCATGCGTGGGCCTTTGCCCCAGGGCTGCGCGCAGGAAGTTCAGCCTGACTCAGCCACGTTCAGGTCCGCCCGCGGGAAGGCGGTCCCGTCCGGGAGAGGGGCCTAGTGCAGAGTCGGAGGAGCAGGGGCGGAAGAAGGAGAGAGAAAAGCCCACGGAAGGAGCTGGAGGGAAAGGGGGAGCGGAGGGAACTCAGGGATCGGAGACGGGGAGGGGGCGGAGCCGGAGCGTCAGGGGCGGAGCCAGAGGAGGGGTCGGGGAGAGGCGGGGGCGGGGCCCGGGAAGAGGCGGAGCCCGCGAGGGGCGGAGCCGGGGGAGAGGCCTTCACCGCCCGGGTCGCCGCCACTGGCGCGTTCTCGGGCGCTCGTCTGTCCTCCTCGCCGGTGCTGCGGGTCGTCGGCCACTCCCGGGCGCCCCCGCGGGTCAGCGCTGCCTCCCAGGCCCGGGGGCCGCCATGGAGCTCTTCCAAGCCAAGGACCACTACATCCTGCAGCAGGGCGAGCGCGCTCTGTGGTGCAGCCGGCGCGACGGCGGCCTCCAGCTCCGACCCGGTGAGGCTCGCGGCGCGGGCAGGGCGTCCTGGGCCCGGCGGGCGCGGAGGGGGCGCGGCCGGGCCCTCGGCGGGGGCAGCCGCTGCGGCCCGGGCGAGGCTGGTCGCGGGCTGCGAGCGGTCGGTGCTTCCTGGCGGGAACGGCTGCGGCCTCTGCAGAGGGCGGCGACCCTCTTCCCGAGCGCGCTTCCAGCCCGCCGTCCCGGTCGGGGGCCTGGGGAGCGGACCTGGGTCAGCCTGCGCCGGGAACGTCCGGCGGGCGCGCCGGGCACTGAAGGCCTCCCCTGGGCTGGGCTTCTCTGTCCTTCGCGGAAAGTTCAGGGTTCAAATTTCATCCAGAAATTCCCGGGACATCCATGTGTCCCGGTCCCATTTAGAGTGCGACTTCGAGGGGGTTACCTCAATAGGCACTTAATGCGAACCACTTGTCTTTGGTTTTAATATTATATTTAAACTATGTGGCAGTGTTAAAAATGTTATTTACGGCCCCGGGAATTGAACTCAGGGCTTTCAGATTGATGTACGTCTCCAGTCCTTTCAAAATTTCTTTCGAGACCTGGTTACTTAAGTCACCAAATTGCCCAGGTTGGGCTCGAGTTTGGAATCCTCCTATCTCAGCTTCCCAGAGTGCTGTGATTACAGGCATGCATCTCCATGCCCCTCTAAAATGTTAACCTTTTTGTGTGACCCATCCTTACCAGCATAAAATGTATCGTGGTCCTGTGTTTGGGTGTCCGCTAAGATGTTTGGGAGGCCTAAGTCTTCAAGCTGCCAGTTTGCTTTTGGAAGATTGTTTGCAGGTGGAATAAAACACAGTCCCTGCCCTCAGAGAGCTGATAGGCCAGGAGGAAGCTCCACCTGCTTAAGCTCATCTGTGTGCCCTTAGTCCCTTACCTCATGTGGTGCTGCTGGCCAGGAGTTAGGCACTCTTCAGGTGGAGGCAGGATTGTAAATAACCGCCCGCCCAGCCTGGGCAGTTTAGAGGCTGAGAGAGACCCTGCCTCAAAATGAGGAATAGTCATGGTCTGGGTTTATTCCTCAGTACTCACAAACAAAAAAACCAAAACAACACCCCTTTCACTTTAGAGAGAATGAAATTTTCCAGTGCTGTGGATTAAACCGAGGGCCTTACACTTGTGGGCAAGCGCTCCTCCACCGAGCTACATCCCAGCTCTTTATTTCCTGTGACATTAGGGATTGAGTCTAGGGCCTTCATACTGAGCTGCATGCTGAGACCTTTCTGATTCTGAGACAGAGTCTTGCTAAGACAGTGTATTACGCAGCTGGGCTTTAAGTTTTGATTCTCCTGCCTCAGGCTCCCAGAGTGCTGAGGTTACAGGTGTAACTACTATGCCAGCCCTTTTTCATCTTGAGAGTTCTCCACAGATTGCCCAGGCTGACCTCAACTGCCTCAACCTCCTGAGTAGCTGGAACTTTGTATCCAAATGACAATAGAGTTCTGGAGTACTTGCATGCATATAGAAAGACTGACATGAGACAAAGCGAAAGTACAAAACAAAAGCTTCAAATGAGCTTTTCAGATCAGTTTGTTGCCATTTATAGATAGGGCAGGCTCTTAAGTATGTTATTTTACCTTCCACCACCACCTCACTGAGCAGGTGGTAACATCTTTTTCAGATGACAGGTGTGAGGAATCCTAGTAGAATTGGGTCCCTGACGCCGGGCAGTTCTGTGACCTCTACACCTTTGCTTTCTTAGAAGTCCTGCTGGTTTCTTTGCTACAGCAGTGAAGGAGAAATTTTTTTTTTTCCCTAGTCTCTCCCTTTATTTTCCTGCTATTACATTTTATTTCCTCTTTTCAGACTGGAGGAGAAAATAAGGCATCTACTACATCAGGTTCTCCTTGATGATCTTCGGACAGTCCGTTGTAGATAGGCAGATTTGGGCCAGTTTCCTGCCGTTTTCTTCTTTCTCCTGACTGGACTATTCAGCTGGTATCCCCCACTCCTCTGAAGTTGGTGACGCGTCAGTGCAGTTTGAAGTAGATTGTAAAATTCTCAGGCTGTCAAAAAAGTCAGCTTCTTGGAGTTAGAGAGCGCAGATTCTTAGCGCTGGATGGAACTCAAGATTAGTGCCAACTCATCGGACAGGATAAACTTATGCACCTCACTTTCCTCCACCATAAAGGGTAACTTGGGCCTCGATTTTTCGTTTAAGCCTCATGGCTTGAACTGTTTAAATTTGTCAGAAGACAAATTTAAAACTTTTCCCTAATGAAATGACTAGCTTTTGAGGTTTAAGTTTATCTCACTTCTTAGAATATAGCGGCCCTGGACTAAAGTAGACCACAAATGTGGAGGAGGGAAGAGGCCATTATGTTTTAGAGGCAATGGCTTGTTTTGATCTGAGTGTTAACCAGTGGATGCAGAATTCTTGCACCAAATAATTTATCCTGCCTAGCATTCTGCTTAATAATTAACATACTAAGTTATGGCTTTTTAATAATGGTACTTTAGTTGGCTAAGTACTTTTGGATCTTTTCTTATATATGGAATTATTTAAAATTGTCTTTATTTTGTTGAGCTCTCATCCTCCTCTACCTTGGCTTCTGTGGCCAGTTTTGTTATTGTCTGTGGTGACAACATTTAAAATCTTTTTTTGTTTCCTATTGGTTATTCAATTTAGGAGATTTCTGACCAAGTCATTTTCTTTCTTTTCTTTTTCTTTTTTCTTTTTTTTTTTTTTTTGTTGGGAGAAGCTTTGTTGAGGCAAAGTCTTGCTGTGTGGTCTAGGCCAGAGTTACACTCACTGTGTAGTCCACATCGACCTTGAACTTAAGATCCTTCTGCCTCAGTGCTGGGATTTTAGGCATACGCCATGACAGCTGCCTCTATATCCTTTTCTTTACCACAGAGCAACAGTATTATAAAACCAAAATTTGTGGGCATTGTGATTTTTTACATCAGGCTATTGAGCAACCTGAGGAGTTTTTCCTGGAGATATCAGAAGAGTAAGTATTGATATTTAAGGTTAAATTGACCATTTCTGTCACCTGGAATGTTTGTTACTCTCAGCCCCTTTTCTGCCTAGTTCATTGTGTAAGACTTAACTCCAGGGTCACCCCTATCCTTGGGTCTCCCTTCCTTGGTCTCTGGGGCACGATCATTAGTTACCTTTAAGGTGTTCAGATGAGGAGAGGAAGGTATGCACTTTGATTAAGCCCTTTCTTACTGCGGCATGTGATAGTTTTCTACTTACTATTCCAGTAGACAGTGTGTTCCCCAAGGCAAGGACTGTGTTTTACCCGTTTTAGTGTTTCTAGGGTAGAGTGCTTAGCACATAGAAGGCAGTGTGTGTTGTGTGGTCCTGAGACGTGAACCCAAGGTTTTTGTACTTAAACCCCCAGCTCTGTTTCACTTTTTAATTTTGAGGCAGAATGGTAAGTTATCTAGGCTAAATTTTTGATTCTCCTTCTTTAGCGTCCCAGGTAGCTGGGATTACAAGTGTGTGGCCACTGTGCCAGCTCAGAAGCCATTTTTGATTGAGTTGAGCTGAATTAAGTTTAAGTCCAAGTTTTCTTTCAGTTAAATTATTGCCTGAAAAATTTAAGACACTGTGTTATGCTTATTACTCATTTTAGGCCCTGTTTTGAAGATATATAATTGGGGGGAGGAAATATAAAGGAAGAAAGGAGCTTTTCCACTTGTGGCCTTTTTTGTGCCATAATTTTATTTTTGGTAGCATTCTTTGCTTTTGCTTTAACGTTACTGTTTTCAGCTTTTTTTTTTTTTTCCTGGCTAAACAACAGTATTGTTATTTGTGTGTGTGTGTCTTCTTTCTTTCTTTTGTCAAGGCCAGTAAGTAGTCTTGACAGTAGTTTTATGGATGCTAATGTCTATTGCAAGGTGATAATCAGAGAAATATGCTTAGGTGACTTTATTTTCTCTCAGGAAAGTGTAAACAGTCAGTAATCTGAGAGAAGAGTTTAACATCTGGGACGTATATTTGTACTATAAAGATTTTAAAAAGAATCTAACACAATCCACTGTTGGGGAATGGTGATATGGTCTTATCTCTTAGGATTGCTTCCATTAGTCCATGTGTCTTTGTCTGATATGGCAGAGTTACATAATTTACTGTGTGGTGTTGCCTCATTCTATTCTGAGATCGGATGACCATGAAAAGATCTGAAAGCATCTGTCGTACATATAATATTCAAGCATGAACTATATATGGAAAGATGATACTTTAAACGATGAATACAAATGGTCATTTTTTTTCTTCTGTCTTCCTTTTTTGGAGGTGATACTAGCTACCAGAATTTGCAGGAACAATGTTTTCTGTTCTTAAAGTTTTAATGATGAGACTGTCTTCTGCTATTTCATATGAAATTAACTTTTTAAAATTAGAAACTATAGTTATAAGATTGAAACCCATCTTTATCTCTTTGAGGAAGATTTTACGAGACTATATTCAGCTTTTGTAGAGTTTTGCATCACTTGGTTTTACTTTTAACAGAAGCTTTTGATCTTTACCTTTTAAAAAAATCATACTTGCTAAAAATCTACACATTACCATGACAAATTTTAAGAGTATTTCAATTTAAAAATTAATTATTAAATATATTTTTAAAAACTTTCTAACCATTTTTGTTATTATTGAATGACCAGAGTTTTGCTTAGTATTTTTGGTTTTCAGGGTTTTTTTGTGAAAAGAATGGTTTTATATCCTGGTCTACTTTTTACCCCCCCTTTTTTTTAGATAGGGTCTTGCTTACCCCATATTTTTGTATTATTAATAGGTAACAGTTGAATATGTTGTACATTTATTATTTTTATGCATATACATACTGTGTGCATGTATATCTATTTCCTATTTTAAGATAGAAAAAAACTTATCTTTGTGAAGTCTCCATTTGGCTGGAAAAGAAAAGGACAGTCTTTTTAAGGTAACTGACAATTTTTTGGAATCAGGTTTTGTAAATTGAGAAATGTTTTTATATATATTTTGTAATCTACATTTTCAGCCAGGTTCAACACTGGCTAATAATAACAGCCTTTATTTTTGGTTAATTTTATGAACCAGACATAGTTCTAATCCTTTATAGGTATTTTATTTCCTCCTCATAGTAAAACTCAAGAGGTTTTTGTTATTCACTTCATTCTATAGATGAGGAAACTGAATCACAGAGAAGTAATTTGTCTAAATTTTCAAGATATGATAGGCTTCTGATTCAATATATTGCTCCAAAGATAAATTTTCCTAAATATTAGCTAAAATGTTTTATAAACCTTTGTACTTTTTGACTCTATAGTTATTAGTTTTATCTTTTTATTGGGAACAGCTGAAGACTATCAGAATCACTCTATAGTGTAGACTACATAGGGAAAAAATAGGCTCCTCAAATATCCAAGGTTTGTATAGAATTAACAGGCTGATAATAGGACTGCTGTTTTTATTTTTCTATCCTATGCATGCCTTGCCTCCTTTGTGGAAAATTAGACTACATAGTTACAAGGAATATTGTTATGTGATAGACAGGCTGATAGTTTTTCCAGCTCAGGTTAGTTTATCAGATTTCTTTTAAATTTTTAGAACATCTATGGTTTAGGCAGGGAACAGATACAGAGGAGATCTTTGAGCAGAAACACTGATATGGCCTGGATGGGAACAGTTCCTGCAGTAATGAGCAACCCGAAGCCTTTCTCAGTCTAGCTTTGCAAGAGTGCTAGATCCAGTTTCAGGGGCAGCCTTTCAGAGCATCTAAAGCAGAGATGGCCTGGAACAGAAAAGGCCTTTGGAGTAGCCATCTTCAAAGATGGAAGGAACCTTTGAAGAATCCCTGGTTCCTAGATACTTGAGTTCTGGCCAGCTCCTAGAAAAGGCTGTATTCAGAGGAGAATGCCATCAGGCTGCAGGAGCCAGGATCCAGGCTGCCCTGGCCTTGTCCGTGGTCTTTCGTTGGTGTTATGGAATCTCAGTAACATGGCCTTCTCCTAGGCCCTCCTGCCCTGCCAGCGTAGTCCCAGCATAGAGAAAGAGCAGGACATTGACTGTGGACCTCCAGTACCTGGTCTTCAGTAGGTTTTCTGTAGAAATGGAAGGAATAAAGTCTTTGTAGTCCCTGGTTTATACCCTGTGTGCTTTGAGCAACAAAGGTCTAGTTAGGAGGATTAGATGGAAACTGTAAGAACAAGACAGAAGAGTGCGCTAGAAGCCACCTAAAATAAGCCCTGCGTGTTCCTCCTCGTTTAGTAACGGGGAACACTGTCTCTTTAAGCCCATGGAATTCAGTAAATCTGTTTCTTTTTGAATGAAAATAAGGGATACAGACATCTTTAACATTCCCTCCCTCCTTATACTCTGTCTCTTTCTCTCTCTCTGAGCTGTCCCCATGCTAAAAAGACTGCTGTTGCTAATTTTGGTCCTTGTGACTTATGATGGAAGAGGCTGATGTATATATGCATACCTAGTAGACTTGGAAAATCACACCAGTTCCTCTGTGCTGTTGATTGAGAGCACCCTGAGAATCATAGTCTGACCTCATTTTTGTGCATTTTGAGGATTTAAATGTGTTAGAGCTTTACAAGCTGTGTTGCCATCTCTGTGTATCTTTTTGTAAACTGTTCTATTTCTGTTCCAATGTTTTAAAACAACCTTTTAAAATTTAGCCTTGCAAATACAATTCTGAGAGGTAGTACTGGAATCACCGAGACTTGTTAGCTGGCCATAATTGAGCTAAGAAGAACATTTGAAACTGTATGTTTAATGACATAGGGAAGGATTTAAAGTTATTAGTAGCTGTTGATAATGTATTAATAATGTGTAAATATTTTTAAGGTGAGGATAGGTCTGGGGGTGTAGCATAGTAAAAGTGCTTGTAGACAAGTGCAAATTCCTGAGTTCAATCCCACCACCCCCATACCACATAAGATGGGCATGGTGGCACATGCCTGTGTCCCAGCACTCAGGAGGCTGAGGCAGGAGGATTCCTGAGAATGTTCAAGGCTAGCCTGGGCTATATAATGAGTTCAGGCTCAGCCTGGACTACAAAGCAAGACCCTGCCTCAAAAAACAAAACCAGAAAAACCAAAAAGTGAAATAAGGATAAACACTGAACCTTCTGCATTGCAGTACTCACAACACATGCTGGTACTGTCTTAATTAAATTGCATGTTGTGTTAGGATGACTCATTTTTGTGGTTGCTGTGAGACCCTTAAGGAGTTCCATTCACAAAAAATCATCCAGTTATACTTTCTTTGGTAATGCTGGTTGAGTGGAATCCATGTGGATTTTAGGTCAGCGTTCCTCAGTGTTTTTTTCTTTTAACTTATTTCATTTTAATTTCAAGTTCTTGCAGATTTACCACTGCATTTCTTTAACTTGATAGTGGAATATTTTAAAGTACACTAATTTTACTTGTTAATCTCATTCTTTGAAACAGATTTCACTGTCTCTTTTTCATTTTTATATTTTTGGCAGTACCTGAGGCCTTTGTCCTGAGCTACATCCCAGCCCCCTTTTCAGAAATTTTTATTTTGAGAAAGGGTCTTGCTAAGTTCGGTTTGAATTTCTGCAATATCAAAATATATGATTTGAAACAGTTATAACTGAAATGTTAGGAAATCTCTTTCGGTTTGAATTTCTGCAATATCAAAATACATGATTTGAAACAGTTATAACTGAAATGTTAGGAAATCTCTTTTTCTTATTATATGTTGCTTTTATTGGTCTTTGAAGGGGTGTTAATCAGTTTTTAGTACCATGCCCAATGATACATTAATCTCACTGCAATTTCATTGGCCTTCTAAAAGTTTTGTTAACTTGTCAGGTGTAAAATTACAATGCTTCAAAATTACTTTAGTTTTTATACCTTTTAAAAATTTTTATGTGTATTTTTTCCTTCATAATTGTTATTTTTATTAGTATGTGTTTACAACACATAGTGTTTTCATTCAGCTTTTGGAATTAATGCATATACATGTCATATCTTAAGCATTTTTACTTCTCATTATTTTAAACATGCCATAGTACTTTCAATTTTAGTAGTTTTTAGGCATAATATGAATGATATTTCACAGTATCATTAAATGTTACATTTATTCCAGATATAAGCATTTTTCTTCCTATTCCCAGCTTATAGTACCTCTCCTCCCCAGGGGATAACTCTGACTTTAGTGGAGTAATAGTGTGCTAGCCTTGCTTGTACGATTCATTTTGTAATTACTGCTGTGGGGGGGGGGGGTTGGGGTGTGTGTGTGTGTGTGTGTGTGTGTGTGTGTGTGTGTGTGTGTGTGTGAGAGAGAGAAAGAGAGAGAAAGAGAGGCTGGGATCACACCTAGGGCCTTCACACTGAGCTACATTTTTCATTTTGAAGTCTTTCTAAGTAGCTATGTAACACAGGCTGGGCTTGAATTTGCAATCCTGCTTCAGCCTTCCAGAGTGCTGTTCTGTGCCACTGGGACTGGATGAACGCTCCCTTTTCTTGAAGCAACTCCTCCTCCCACCATCACGCTAACTTAGTATGGTATTTCTTTTTCCTTCCAAATTTCACAGTTTGGATTCTGAGAAGTTACTTATTCTTTCGACATTGATTGGAGACCTGCCTAGTAGCGGGCAGATCCCAAAGTAGAAGGATGGATAAACCACTGCTGTGCACCTCAGCGGGTGCTGTGGTCCGGGGAGGAGGCCCGCGTAGGACTCTACGGAGAGGCCTCAGCAAATAGCCTTCACAGAGTTCTGTGGGAAATTTGAACTGCCCTTGAGGTTGAGGTTTCAGTAGTTTTTTTTTCCTATGATAGTAGAAATCTATTTTCCTTCCTAATGAAGAAAATGGGCAGATTAACTGTGAGTTCCTTCTGGGTATCAATAGTGCCTGATTATATGGCTTTGTAAGTGAAAGGCATTGTTAGACACTTGGACCTGTGAACTATCGAACTTCTATGGATTTTTCTTTTGTCTTAATGAAAATAGTGCTGCATGTACAGTGCCCTCCTTCTAATTGGGTGCTTAGAACAACATGAAAAAGAACTGAGCATATTGGTGGAGGACTGAAATCTCAGCACTTGGGAAGCTGAGTCAGGAGGATTGCAAGTTTGAGCCCAGCCTGGGTAACTTAGTGACTTAATAAGACCCTGTTTCAAAAACTGTAAAGCGCTAAGGATGTAGCTCAGGACAAAGGCCCTTGGTTCAGTTTCCAGTACTCAGAGGACCAGAACAAAACAAATAAAAACCAAAAAAAACATTTGTGGAAATGAATGGTATCTGACTGGCCAAACATAAGATGTGGTACAGTTTTTCCTCCCTCCCTAGGACCCTGTAGTGTGATCCTGTTTGATCTGGAAATGGTGCATTTGAGGTCAAGGTAAAATGGCAAATCCTAGACGTTTGCTTTGAAGGCAGAGCCCTTCGATGGTGAGGACCTGTGGTGGCTGAGGGACTGACTATACAAGTAATGCTAGATGCAAGAGAGTAATTTAGTTTTGAAGAAAGTTTTCAGGAAACACTAGGCAATTATTTAAACACCAGCTGGGAGAAAGGTTACATCTATTTAATGATGGAAGTTCTAATTTTATGCATCTGTTAATAGCTCTAAAATGAGGAAAGGAGAATACCAATTCTTAGCTCACCTGTGCTTTGATGTAATTTCCAGAATCCAATTTCTGAAAGTCATGTTCAAGTACAGTTTTTGGGAGAGCAGAAAGTAAGAATATAACAGGCTGCTGTTTCTTGGGTGATGCGCTATGGATTTATTATCCAAGTGTTTATCAAATCTGGTTTAAGATGTTGTATTTTCAAGTTCTTAAGGTAATGACTTTGGGAAGTTGTACTTTAAACTGAACTTCCATTCATTTACTCACAGACTGACTTTTGAATATGTGTGCCTTGATACTGGTGTTAGGAATATGCTGTTAAGTCCACACCTTTCATGATTTTATACATTTCCATCAGGCACTCACAGGATGAAAATCCTAATTACATTGTTAGACTTTTATAAAAGTTATATTCCTAGTCATCCTTTGTTCTCTTTTGAATTGCATTGGATCTTATCTTGATACATGACAATAAAGAGTTTAATTAATTAATTTGCAGTACTGGAGATTGAGCCAAGGGCCATCAAACTGAGATACATCCCTAGCCCTTTTGTTATTTGTTTATTTATTTAATTTGAGATAGGATCTAGCTGAGTCACTTAAGTTACCCAGTCTGGGTTTGTATTTGTGATTGCCTTTCCTCAGACTCCCAGAGTGCTGGGGTTACAGGTTTGTAACAACCCTTAGCTACAACAGGATTTTATACTTAATATAGAGCATCATAACGGTCTTATAGTTGTATATGGTAGAGTTTAAGAAACACCTTCTAGGGCTGAGTGTGTAGCTCAGTAGTTTAAGTGTTTGCCTGACATGCACAAGACCCTGGGTTGATCTCCTAGCCCCACATAAAAATTTGCAGGGTATGGTGGTGCACACCTGTACTCGCAGGACTCAGTGTGAGGCCGGAGGATCTCAGGACCTGCATGGAATACAGAGCAAAACCCTGTCTCAGAAAAATAAAAAAAGGAGAGGGGGGAAAAGAAACAATTTCTGATTTCCTTTATGATAATGATCAAAACCTTGTGACCCTCTCGCTGAACTATAATTGTATCCCTGTTTTTAATAGAAAAGTCTGAAAACTCTTGAATCCCTTTTCTTAGGTGGCATCTCTCATCTTTTAAGTATACGTGGAGTTTTGTTTTGTTTTGTTTTGTTTTTGAGACAGGGTCTTGCCCTGTAGCCCACGCTGGTACTGAACTCACTGATGCAGCCAAGGCTGGCCTTGGACTAAAGACAATCCACCTGCGTCAGCCTTGCAAGTGCTGGGATTGCAGGTGTGTACCACCACACCCAGCTGTATGTGGTGCTGAGGTATCAACATAGGGCCTTGCTCTTGTAAGGCAAGTGCTTTAATCACTGTGCCATTCCACCAGCCCCTCTTTTTTCTACTATCTTCTTTTTTTTTTATTACTGAGGATTAAACTATGGATTTCACAAATGCTAGGCAAGCCCTCTATCACTGAGCTACATCTCTGGCCCTTCTTAAGTTATATTTTGAGACAGGGTCTCTATAAGTGCCCAGGCTGGCCTTCAATTTGGGATTCTCCTGCCTCATTGTCCCTAGTATCTGGATCACAGGTGTGTGCCACCACACCTGACTCTTGGAGTTACTTCTTGAAGTGTATTTCCTTCTGGTAGCTTATACCAGCTTTTGTGCCAACTCACTGTATTTATTATGAGATCTTTATAATTTGTGATCCTTTACAACTATAAACTCTTTCGTGTAGTACATGCCACAGATATCATCTTGGAATCAGACTGATGGGATAAAACTAAGCTACTAATTCAGATTCCTTCCAGTGACCTGTAACCACATAGGCCAGTAATTCTCAACTTGGCTGTACAGTACAGTCACCTAGGGGAGATTAGAAAAAAACAACCCAATGAAAAACATGCCAAGGCCCTACCCTAACCAGTTTCGTCCATCTCTGAGAGGTGGAGGTGTATACATCAGTGTTTGTACAGCTCCTAGATGCTGTCGATGAGCAGCCTGGATTGACAAGCGTTGAGTTAGATTTCACACTGGGAAATCAGCTGCTAGAGCTTCTAAATTGAATTTTTTCCTTAGCTTCCTTCATGGCTGGAGAAATGATTCTCTCCAGAGAGTTTAAGGAGATATGTATCAAAGTTTGCATTTATAACATGGCACTTGAATCAAATTAGACCTTAACCTAGTTTCCTGACTAATTCTGAGAATTAAAGCATAGATGAACTAAGAATTGAAACTTTCAATTCCTCATTCCAAATGTCTTTTCCTCATTTGTTTGACTTTGATATTGGTGATTGTCTTTTAGAGTAATAATATCCTTTGTCTTTAGTAGGAAATGAAACTTGAATCTGATTATTTATGCATACCTTGGCACATTTTTTTTAAGACATAGGTGAAACTGCCTATAAATTTCTGCAGCTGTGGAAAGCCCAGCTGCTGCTTGGGCTGAGGGAGTGCCTTCACTCTGGGATCTTGGAGTGGATGACTCATACTCTCTGTAGACACATAACTATGTAATCACTTGTTTTTTGTGTACCAGGAAGAGAAGGGCATATGAAAATAGAAGTATGAGAAAAATAGTATGAAGTATGAGAAAATAAAAGCACAGATGAGTGGATCTGAAATGAGTGGAAATGTTGACCTAATGATTCTGCTTATTATTTCATTTAAAATTTAACATTATTTCTAAAATGTTAAATATACTTTCTGCTAAGTAACTGATGATCTCTTCATCCTGCTTTTCTTGTTCTTTCTATTCTTCAGTACTGGGGACTTAACCCATTAGTTTCTTTCTCACTGAACTATATTTCTTGCCTTTCTGTCTTTTATTTTGAGACCCGATCTCACTGAGTCATCAGATTGCCCAACCTGAGGTTGAACTTTTGATCCTCCTGCCTCAGCCTCCCAGTGTTGGAATTACAGGCATGTGCCACCCACCTGGTTTATTTGGGAATTTAAACTCTCTTGAATTGATCTGCCACGTTAGCATACGCCTCCTAAAGAAAAGGGGAGAAAACTGCATTTGTTGGGACAGTTCAATTACTTGGTTCTTTGTGGAAGGATGATATAAACCCACTGGCCACTTCCTCTGTCATCCAGTGTCTTCTGTTCCCAGGGTGACAGGGTGTCGGCGACTAAGTTGAGTTGCTGTAAATGCCTATATACTAATATGATTTACACCTGCCCTCTATATAGATTTTTCTAATGCCAACTTGTTTTATTTCCTTAGGAATAATCTAGAGTAAAATCTAATTAAATGCATTTATATGTATGAATGGTTATACACACACCCACATTTTATTTATATTCTTGTGTGATTTCACCAGACTGATGCTGTACTTATTTTCACATATGTAACTGAAATTAGCAATGTTCATGTCTTTCAGTGTATTTTTTCCTCCTTTGAGACTGCCTTTTCTAGATTCTTCCTGTCTCCCATGTAGAGGGAAAGCTTAGGAGACGGGGGATAAGCAGGTAGTCATCCTTGATTTGCCATTTGGGCTGAAATAAGGTTGCTGGGATTGGGACTGAGCACCTAGTTTTAAGTTGTGTCAGTGCTACAGCTCAATGTTTCACATTCTGAGGGAACAGAATTCTGGAGTTATTAAGGCTTTAAGATATTTCCATAAGGCATTTATCACTCTTCCAGGCATCTCCCAGGAGTTACGATTATATCATTAGGTTTAATAAATAAGGAGTTGGGTTTTTTCTCTGATACTTTTTTTTTTTTTTTGGCCACATATAGGTCCTCAGTGTAAAAACCTATGAACAAATACTATATGTAAATAAATACAGGTTTTCCAAGTTGAATAGAATTCCCATTTACAAAAGAAGTAAAGCTGAGAGGGGTTCAGAGACTGTAGTAGAGCTAGGATTGCCTTGAACATGAACAAGTACTGTGTCCATCTCACATGGGGCTATTTTGACTTTCTCTAGTTTTACAATTCTAGAGTCAGCTCTCTGCTACCCTGGCACGTTCTTATCTGCACCTCTGGATTTAAGCTTGCCCTTCCATGTCTGTCTTACATGCTTGTCTAACATTGTATCTCAAGTATAAACTTTTCATATTTAGAGGAAACAACTCCTGACTTTACTGTCTCTTGATTTCCTGACCTGGTCCCCATGTAGTTGTCAGTCTCACTCTTAACAGCTCTCTGCCTATGTTTCAAGGCACAGCAGTACCAAAATGTTTTGAGTCCCTTTTGCATTCAATAAATATTTGAGTGCCTGTTGTTGGTTAAGCAGCCAGCTGGAGACTGACAGCAGCTTTTTTAATGATCCATGGGGTGAAAATTTTTGCCCTGGACAAGGTTAATGACATTAGGAGTGGAAATAATATAACATATTGAGGTGTTAAGCCAAGCATGGTGGCACACACCTGTAATCCCAACACTTAGAGTCTCTGTCGAGGGAGGAGGATCTCAAATTCAAGTCCGGCCTGAGCAATTTAATGACTTAGTGAGACTTGTCTCAAAAATAAAGTGTTAGAGATGTAGCTCATTGGAAAGATTGTCAGTTTAATCCTCGATACAAAAACAAAAAAGATACTGAGATAGAATCAGTTGTTCCTGGTGAGTGTTTTAGTTACTTGTTGCTGGGGCAAAATGCCCAACATCTATAACTTAAGGTTTTATTTTAGCTTCCAATTTCAGAAGGTCTCACACAGTCCATTCATAGGCAAATGGCAATGATGGAAGTACATGGCAGAGAGAAGCTGGAGAAAAGCTTTTCATGGCAAGGCAGACAGAAGGCCAAGGGGGTGAGGAGCAAGTGAATGTCTAGAGACATGCCTATACTAATGTGAAGATATGTTTGGGTGCCATATTGACAGAGTGCATTATGCCCATTGATCCGGATTTGTCAGATTAAGAAACCTCTAGCAGGTTAATGAAGCCCACTTTTGGGCTTTATTGCTTCAGGCAAGGCCAAAGCTTTCCCCGGAAGAGCTGTGGCAAAGTTCCTTCTTCCTGTCTTTACTTAGTGCAAGCTGCTAATTTGGCTGCCCACAGTCAGGGTAAGACCCTCCCTCACTTCCTGGCCAGCAAGTTGGTAGCACACACCTGAAAGCTCTTCCCTGGATGACCCTCAGTCTCAACAAGTTGAAACAGTACCTCCAGGTTGTTAAGCCCTAAGCGTCCACCCCTTCCAGCCAGACCTCCCCTCCCAGCAGTCCATAGTTACACAGGTACCCTACTATGTTCGAATACGTGAAGCTTTTGGCTGACATTCCATTTCCAAACCATAGCAGTGAGAAAGAAGAGACTGAATTTTCTTTTTTTCTTTTTTGTGTTAATGGTGGTGGAGGCCTGGGCCTTCACTGGGAGCTACATTCCCAGCCTGTTTTTACTGATTTTGAGACAGGGTGTTGCTACATTACTAAATTGCTGAGGCTGGGATTGAACCTGTTTTCCTTTTGCCTCAGCCTCCCAGAGTACTGGGATTATAAGACTGGGCGGGGCAGGGGAGTTGAGGGGGGAGAAGCATTTTGGTTGTGTCCTAGGTCCCAGCTTGGGCAGTTACAAAAATGAGGGTGAGCTGAAAGTACAGTGCAAATACAGATTACTACACCAGAGAATATTTGGTAGGAAGAGTTGGATGTAGGAGACACACAGGAGCAGCACTGCTGGGTAAGAGTAGGAAAGTGTGTTAGGGTGTTAACAATGTGGGTGGTGTTGGGCATTTTCCTTAGCTATTCTGGCCATAAAATCCTTATGTGAAGTAGGACAGATGATTTTAGCATTTGCCACTCAGTAGTGAACCCTTCCAGCCTAGTTGCATACAAATGATCTGACTTAAGTTAGTTTTTCCTTTTCATATCATACGTTCACCCATCCACATCAAATCCTTTTGTACGCAAGGCACTGAGAACGTAAAGCAAACAAAACAGTCCTCTTGTTTTGTTTTTGTTTGGTTTTGTTTTTCCTAGCACTGGAGGTTGAACCCAGGGCCTCCACTTTGAGCTTTATCCCCAGCCCTTTTTATTTTCAGACAGACGCTCCCTAACTCACCCAGGTGTGACTTGGATTGTGATCCTCTTGACTCAGCCTCCTAGAGTGCTGTTGTTTTGCTCAGCTTTTCTGTCGCTGAGGCACAGTACTTAAAGGAGAAGAGGCTTAATTTGACTCACTTTTTTGGGAATTTAGCCTGTGATCAGGTGACTGTAAGGCAGAAACATCTTGGCAGAAGGGAATGGCAGGATAAAGATGCTCAGTTCATGGTGGCTGGAAACAGTGACTGATAGGAAAGGGTCAGGGACTATATATAGTATCCAAGGTCGTGCCTCTGTGACTCACCCAGACACACCCAAAAGTGGGCTTTATTAACCTGCTAGGGCTTTCTTAATCTAAGCAATATGACAAATCAGGATCAATGGCCATAAGCCACTCTGTCAATTTGACACCCAAGTGTATCTTCATAAACCATACTTAATTTCCAAGTAAATATGGTAAGTTAATAATTTCTCTTAACATGACACAACTATCCCACAGACAACTGTAATACAATAATATCTGCCCTGAAAGTCTGAATAGTTCTAGTAGTTCCAATGTTGCTAAAAAATTGAAGTCTTATCTGAAGCCAGGCCTGGTGGTATAGGCTTGTAATCCCAGCATTGTGGGAGCCTGGGGTAAAAGGATCAAAAGTTTGAGCCCAGTCTGGGTGACTTAGACCCTGTGCTAAATCAAAAATAAAAAATGGGCTGGGACTGTATGTAGTTCAGTGCAGGCTTTAGTCTTAAGCCAGTACTACTGCCCTGCAAAACAAAATAAAACCAAATAAACCAGTCTTGTTTGAGAGACTCAAGGCAGACTTTAGCTGTGAATATCTATAAAAATAAAACACAAGTTACATAACTCAAAGATATAATGGCACAGGGTAAGCATTCCCATTCTAAAATGGAGTAATGGGGGGTGAGTAGAAAAGATTTGTACCAAAACAATACTGAAATCCAGCAGGGAAAACATGTCCTGTAACTTTGTGTCTGGCTTCTAGGGCACTTGGTAGTGAGAAGTGAGTTCTAAAGGGCTTGAGTGAACACATCCTTTGGCCTTGGTGTGTCTCACACGCCTCTCTCGTTCTGGGTGTGTTTGCTGCCTGTGGCTTTCTCCTCAGGAGATGTCCCACATTCCTGTTATCTTTGATTTCTTGGGGTCTCCACCTTTAGCTTCTTTACCACAGCTCTTAACTTCATGCACTGCCCATTCAGGGACTGGAATCCATGTAGAAGCCTCCATGATCCCACCATCTTTACATTCTGCATGCCTGTAAAACCATCATCACACAGTCAGTGTCAGTATCTGCTTTCAGTAGAAGCAGTAGCCAAGCTTTGTTGGTCATGGCAACCTCTGAGAGCCTGGAGGCTGAGCACAGTGAAATAAACCCCAGAGAAAGTTCCCTGGAAGACCTTTCTTGAGCAGGGACTGCAGGGACTCTCTTTTCGTGTGATTTGCGTCCTTCAACCTGTAATAGGTGGATCTTGCAGACATTCCCCCAAGGCAACTTCTTTTTCCAGTACAAAGTACTTGGTTTCTTTTGAATGGCCCTAATCTCTTCAGTAACCACATCCTTTGGCCTCAACTTTACACATGGTTCATTTGGGCAAAATTTACATTTTTCAGAAATTTTTTGCTTTGGGCTGTCAATTTTCATTCTCAGTCTGGCTAAAAGCAGCCTGCAGTACCCTTGCCACAGCCTAAATGTTGGGCTGCCTGGAAATGATCTCTGTCAGATCAATTAGTTCACTATTCTTAAGCTCAGCCTCTTATAAAGTCTCAGACATGGGCAGAATTTAGACAGATTTTCTTGCCAGAGAGTAACATGCATGACTTCTAGTCTGTATTCAAATAAAGTCCTGGTTCCCAACTGAGACGTCATGAGCTTAGCTAGCTTGTACTATCTACATTTCTGTCCTTGTTCTGGTCTTCTGAATGCCAACCAGAATCACCCATGAGGCTTTGCTTTTAGCATTCTAGGCCTTCTTTAGCTCACATCTCCAAACCTTTCTAACCTCCTGCTAATCGGTTCCAAAGGCTTCTAAACCACATGGTCAAGTACAGCACAGCAGGGACCGCTTTTCTCCAAAGCCAGTTTTCTGTAGTAGTCAGCTTTCCTGATGATGGGACACAATAGATGGCATCCACAACTTAGAAGTTTAATTTGGCTTATGATGTCAGGAGATTCAGTCCATGGCTGGCTCAGGGTAATGGGGAAATACAATGATGAAAGGACATGCAGAGCAAAGATGCTTGGTTCGTGCTGCTCTTCCCAGCTGCCACCAGCTAAGCAGCTTTGCTCCCCTCTGTCTTTGGGCCATGATGTTTCTGCATTGGTGCCAGCAGACCATGGCCTTGAATCTCTTGAAACTGTGAGCTGAATTAAACCTTTCGTTTAAGGTGTGGTGTCAGGTATTGTGCTGCAGTGGTGGGAAAGATGACTAATTCAGCTGGGTTTACAGGTGTGTGCCTGTAGACCCCATTTCTGTGAGCTGCTTGCTCTTCATGAGTTCGTGTTTGGTCAAGGAGACAGTGAAGTGATTAATTAGAGGCATAAACTGAACTAAGGTGCTGAGATGAAAATTTTTGTAGGGTTCAGGAGAGCCACACAAGAGAGCCTAGTCAGCCCTGCAGGGTGGGTGGAGTAGGAATTGTGTCCGGAAAGACCCGTGAGTGACTGTTGCTCTGAGGCTGGACTGAAAAGTAGCCAGAAGTGGGTGGGGAGCAGCAGTTCAGACTCAACTTGAATATAGTTCAGGATGCCCAAAAATCAGGATACTAAGGGGAGGGAAGGGAACAAGAGTGGACTAACTATCCAATGAGGGTCTTACAAAATTTCCCAGGGAATTTGGACTTTGATCTTAAGGTGGTGGGAGTAACAGAAATAATATGGTTGGATTAGCAATGTTCACATTTGGGCTTTTTCATGCTTTTTCTTTCACATATTAATGTTAGACAAGCAACTTTAGGGCAAAGACCATTTGAAACAAAACAGTTCAATCCTAGTAGTCAGAACAGTTTCTCAGGAAAATATAACAATCCTTAATCTCCAGGTACTTGACAGCTAGTCTCAAAATGTTTGAAGTGTGAGGTATTAAAAAAAAAAAACACTGAAAAACTAATAGGTAAAACAGAAAATCAGCAGTGCATGGAGGAGTTGAACAAAACAATTTACAAGGTTCATGTAATGAGCCCTCACCCAAAGATTGTTAAATAGTGTTTCATTTGTTTGAGGTCTGTAGTAAGAAATACCTTTTAATGTTATGACTGGTGAACACAAATGAATATTTCTCCTTATATTGTGCAGTGTTCCTGGGGTTTTTTTGTGTGTGTTCAGTTACTACTGTTTATCTCAGTACATAAAATTGTTTTCATGGCTCATTAATGATTTGATACTTTCTTGAAAATGCTGAATTTAATTATATATATATATATATATATATATGCACATAAGTACACATAGAACATTTAAAAACTGACTTTCCAAGTTCACTTTCCCTTTCGCTCCATACAAAGCCTCCCATACCCTGTTATCTCTGTCCTTCCCCTTGATAAAACAGATGGTTTTGACTCCTGGTTTTACTGAGTCAAGCCCATCTGATATGCTCATCTGCTTGTTTTCCTCACTTCTATATTTAGTATTTCATCTTTTCTTCCAGACTTAGGAAAAAAGTTTCTTCCTCTCCAAGGTTGAATCTTATACCTGTACTTTGGATTTCATATCTTTAGCTTTCTCTTCCATTTTCAGTATCTTTTCTCATTCTTCTAGACTTTTTTTTTTCCATCTCAACCTCTTTTTAGTTTAGTTTTGAAACAGAATCTCACTTAAATCTACCAAGTTGCCTAGGCATGGCTTGAACTTGTGATCCTCCTGCCTCAGCCTCTCAGAGTGTTGGAATTATAGGCCTGTATCACTGGGCGAGGCTTTTGCAGACTTTTTTTTTTTTTTTTTTTTTTGACCATTTGTAAACTTGTCAGCAGGAAGATCCAAGGAATTCTCTCAAAGGGGAGATAAAGACCTCAGCTCAGCCCACTGAGCAGATTGTTGACTCTTGTCACAGAAAGAAAAATGTTCAGGACATATCAGTGAGACACATGGAGAGGTTTTATTGGGCAGAATTGAAGAGCTGCACACTTGCTGCATATAGAGGAGCAGGTCTGTAATCCCAGCACTGGGAGGCTGAGGTAGGAGAATTGAAATTCAAGCCCAACATGACAACTTAGACACTGTCTCCAAAAGAAAAAAAGAAACAAACCCGAGAAGGACTAGAGAGACTAGAGAGGTAGCTTAGTGTGAAGATCCCTGGTAATACGTGAGAGAAAGAGACCGAGACAGAAAACAGGAGAAAGCACTGTGGGGATATATGTTCTTGGAGGTATCCTGTAAGTCAGTAAGCTGAGATGTTTAGCCTAAAACATTCTTTGAACTCTTTCTCAATCTTAAATTTAGGTTTCTGTCTTGTCTTTGTTAGGTTAATTTATGGGTTTATATCTTTAAGGGATTTGGTGTGGCGTGGTGGACCTGGAAGGAAAAAAATGTCTAGGGAATAAAGGCACGGCATATGGAGATGGATTGCCTTGGGTAACTTTGTGTCCTGAAGTTTCTGTCTCTCTCTCTTTATTTATTTATTTTTTTTTGACACAGGGTCTTGCACCATAGTCCAGGCTGATCTTCATCAACTCACTGTCTAGCCCAGGTTGGCCTAGGACTCCACAGTAATCCTCCTGTTTCAATCTTCCAAGTGCTGGAATTATACCCATGTGCCACCACACCGAGCATATATGTAGTGCTAGGTGATCTAACTGGGATGTCATGCTTCCTAGGCATGACAAGTACCTAGGCAAGTGCTCTAATCACGGTGCTACACCCCCAGCTACAGTTATAGTTTTCTTAAAAGCACAATTTTACAATTATAATTTTCCTTCTTGTCTTTCTACATATCTGTATCTTTTCTGCCCTACCTCGTACTCTGAACAGATTTTGCTGGTTTTCATTTGGACCTCACACGTTATCAGTGACTATAATTTTTAGTTGGTCTGCTACGCCACAGCTTTATAGTTCTTTATTGTTCTTTACTTAATAAGTTTAAAAGAGACTTCCAGGCAAAACATTAGCAAAGTAACAATACTGCTCAGTGATTCCTCATTGGCTCATTCAAAAATGCCACAAGAAGACTTTGCTCTGAGAAGTGTAACCCAGGACCAAAGAGAAGAATGTCTGCCAGAATCCAGCTGCCTGGAGTTGGTTGACATCTGAAAACCTGGAGGCCTGCACAGAGGTTGTTCTAAGGGGCCAGACTACCAGACAAGCCAGTGGCAGAACTTGGCAGTCTCTTCACAGTCCTGGTTTTGCAGGCTTCCAGAGTACAAGAGTTGTGGTGTTATAGAGGCTTCCATGTAGACCTCAGGGGATGTTCTTGGAGGACAGGCAGTGTGCCCCTGGGAGAGCGGTGCATAAAGTTGTAAAGAAGAAGCTGAAGGTGCAGTGGTGACCCCAAAAATATGGAGAAGCCAGGAGCATGTACCCTTCCCTGAGGAAGGCTGCAAGTTGTGGGTGTGCCCAGCCCAGCGGAGAAAAGACAGAGGTTGCAGCCCTTGGCAGCGCTGTAGGGTTGCGGCCACCCAAGCCCTGTGGAGTTCACATCTTGCTTCTGCCACAGTTTACCCCAGATACTAGACGTGAAGTGTTGTGGTTGGGATCTGGAGTATCCCCCAAAAGTCTCATGTATTTTAATGTTATGGATTGTCTATGGAGCCATGTAATGTTGGTGGATTGGGGTCTGGCCTGGAGGGGTGGATTACAGTTGTTGGGATTAGGGGTGTGTGAGTTAAGACTAAGGGCATGTGACTTAATACTAAAGGCGTGTCAGTTAAGACTAAAGGTGTGTAGTGGCCACACCTTCGATACCCGGATGCAGGAGAGACTGAGACTAGGACTTGGACTAGTCTCGAGGAGTCTCACTTGCCTGCCTGTCTGTGTGTGATGCCCTGAGAAGCTGCCTCTACCTTTCTGCCTCTGCCATGTACTTCGATTGTTGCCGGCCACCCCTGAATGGACTGTGACCATCTGAAACTGTGAGCTAAAATAAACCTTTCCTTTTCCTAAATTTGTGTGTGTCAGGTATTGAGTCACAGCGACGAAAAAGTAACTGAGACATGAAGCTATGATGCTTGACCCTTCTGCCAGGTTTGAAACTTGTTTTGGTCCAGTTGCCTTTTATCCTCCTATTCCTGTGTTTTGGTATGAAAATTTTACCCTGTGCAGTTGTGTGTTGGAAATGCTTAACTCTTCTATTTTCACAGGAGCTCAAAGTTGTGAGTTTGCCTTGAGTCAGAGGAGACTTTGGACTTGGACTTTTTAGCAGTGGTAGAACTGTTAAGACTTTTGCAACTTGTAGAGAAGGACTAAATGCATTTTGCATAAGGAGGTGGACATGAGTCTTTTGGGGCCCAGAGGTGGAATTTTGTGCTTTGGGTCTGGCGTGCCCTCCCAAGAGCTTCAAATACCTGTGGGTACTGTGCACTGTTGGGAGGTGGGGCTGGGCTGGAGGCGGTGGATGCTTGGACTTGACCTGAAGGGGTGTGTGCTGGTTCCGCTCTTCTTCCCTGTCGTGGCGGGGTTCTTCTATGTCATGAGGATCTTTGTCTCCAGCTCCCAGTTCTGCCATGTGACCCCACCATTTCCCAGCCACCCTGCTGTGAATAGACTGTGACTTTCAGAAACTGAGCTAAAGTAAATCTTTCCTCCCTAAAGTTGTGGATGTCTCAGCAACAAAAAAGTAACCAAGGTAACCGCAAAAGAAAGCAGTAGAGAGATTCCTCAAAAAACAAACTAGATACCTCGTCTGACTCAGCTATACCTCTCCTGGGTATCTTCTCAAAAAGAGTTAAGGTCAGCATACAAGAGTGATAAGTGCATACTCATGTTAATAACAGTACAATTTATAATAGCTGAATCTTGGAAGAAGCTAACGTGTCCAACAACAGAAGGATGGAGAAAGAAGATATGCTAGATATAAACAGTGGAGTATGATTCTGCCATAAAGACAAATTTGAGTCATCTGTAGGAAAATGAATGCACCTTGAGACTCTTACGCTTCGTGAACTGAATCATGGGTTAAATATTGTATGATTTCTCTAATAGGAGAAGTCCAAACCATAAAAATAAGAGACAAAAAATCAGAAGATAGACTTCACGGAGAAGGAAAGGGGACATGGGGGGAGGTTGAGGAGGTGAGAATGAGAAGGGGAAGGGGGTGTGATATATAAGAAAACATTTTTTAAAAAGAGATTAAAATACTATTTTCTTGTGTGGGTGATGGATTTGCCTGGTTCAATGTCAAAGATGCAAAGGGGCATTGAGTGAGGAGGAGGTTCTCACCTGCCTTTTCTTTCGGCTGCGATGTCCCCTGTTCTTTCTGCCTCCCTCTTACTCTCTGTGTCCATGTGCTCATTCATTCTCAGGTAGAAGTGAATAGATATTTCAGTGTTATCTTTGATTTACTCTCTTCCTGGCCTTCTAGTAGCTTCCTTTGACATGTGTCATGTTAATCTCCTCCAGTGCATTCTTCACTCACTACCAGCCCAGTTCCCAAACCTGTCATGTCCAATATGTCTTTTCAAGTCAAGATTTCACAGCAATGCAGCTGGTTTCTCTATGCCCAATCTTCAACTCCTTTCTGTATAATTTTATGAATCTTGTGATTCCTGCATATATATGTGTTCACTAGAGCCTTGGGATCTTAAGCAGTTGAAAACACTACTTGAGGTGGGTATTGTGGCATATGTGTGTACAACAAAGCAGGAGGATTGTAAGTTCAGACTCCGCCTGAGTGATTTAGCAACGTAGAGAGACCCTTCCTCAAAATAAAAAATAAAAAGCACTAGGGATGTAGCTCATTATGAAGGCCTTGGGTTCAGTCACATACCACACACACTATTTATTTCCTTTCATCAGCTGAGATATAAACCCTGGCTGTAATCTTGTTTTACTTCTGTCATTGTCTGCCTGCGTGTCTCCAGGAGATGCAGGCTCATGACCTTTTTTTCAGGTCTCTGCACAATTGGTCTCATTTTTCTTTTGCAGCCTTACCAGTTCATATCTGTAAGGTACCCACTGGTCTTCTGTTATCTAGACTGTCCCTTTTTATATCATCTTAGGCTGATAGTGTCTGATTCCTTGCAAGTACTTGGTAATGTGTTTTTCCAGTGATGGGATAAACTCCAGAACAAATCTTGTACTTTGCTCTCTGCACTTTTTTTTGCTATCCTTATTATGTCTGAGGTTCCATTTCTTCCATGTAACTTGCTGTGACTACTTAGCTCTAGCCTTTTCATCCTTTTTCCTCTTCCTGGAGCTCATTTGGTACCCAAGGAGAAGAGTTTTCACATCTATGATGTGATTTTTGGAGGTCAGAGTGCAACACTTTCCTTGGTGGGAGCATGTTGAGAAATGTGGAGGCTTGAACTGCTCAATACATGAATTCTGTCTTGCTGGTTAATAGTTAAGTGTTTAAAAATTAACATAGATAAAAAGCAGGAAGGGCTGTGTGAGTAGCTCAGTGCTATAGCACTGGCCAGGCAAGAGGGTGAGACAAAGGAGGCAAGAGAGAGAGTATGTATAGAAGCAGTAGATATTTAATTAATATTTGGCTTAGTGACATCTTTTTGAGCCTGAATATAGTGAAAACAGTAAATTTTGTAAAAATTATGAAGAAAATATTTAGTCATGTCGAAGATTTGAAGTTCTTAATACTCAAAGAGCTCTTAAGAAAAATTATTAGATGATAACAAAATATAAACATCGAATTTTATAATTAAGTGTTTACTCTTATCAGCAATGAAAAAACATCATTTTATGGAATGGATGCTGTCAAATTAGCAAAATTAAAAAATGCTGGCAATAGTACTTTATAACAAGCATTTTCATATATTTGTGGCAGAAATTTACCTTTTACATAATCTTTGTAGAAAGCAATTTGGTAATATTTGAAAGCTTTACATCTTTTGATGTTTTTACGTACTGATACCATCCCTAGGAATCTTTTCTAATGCTATTTGGGAGGAAAATAAGATACTTGCATAATATTCATCTTTTATCACTTTTTTTTGTTTTTTTTTCTTTGAGACAGCGTCTTGTTCTGTAGCCCTGGATGGTCCTGAACTCATTATGTAGTCCAAGCTAGTGTTGAACTCACAGCAATACTCCTGCCTCTGCCTCCTGAGTGCTGGGATTACAGGTGCCACAAGAGTGAGGAAATCCTACGTTAAGTGGAAAATTATGCCACCGCGAAGTTGTTATTTTGAAGAACAGTTTAAAGAAATGAGGAAATACTGTGCTCATGAAATATTACTTTATAACATTAGAAGCTAATATTCTGTTTATATTATTGCTGTTTGGTATGCAAAAATATGACCTAATGTAGCAAAATAGTGGTATCTATGGGTGGTAGGGTGATGAGGTAACTTTTTCTCCCAATTTTGTGGTGTTACTTTTATAATAATGCATGTCATCTAAAGCTTGTCTCACTGATTATATATTAGATATTATTTCTGAAGGAGACACCATAGCCAGCCTGGTTTCAAGGACAGCTCCCAGTCAGACCTTACCCTCCTTTTGATTACAGTCCTGCCCCTCCCTCTGTGTGGCTTAGTTATGTTACTTTCAAAGAATCTGCTTCATCATCTGTAAAACGGGCCTCCTAATACCTATTGCACAAAGTTGTTAAAATTAGAAATGATAATATATGTAAGAGCTTTTAAAATAAATTTCTGAGGCTGGGAGCTTAGCTCAGCAGTTAAAACACAAGGCCTTGGGATCATTCCCCAGTGCCACATAAGGTGGGCGTGGTAGCGCACGCCTGTAATCCTAGCACTCAGAAGTCTGAGGCAGAGGAACTGCCGTGAGTTCAAGACCAGTCTGGACTATAGAGCAAGACCCTGTCTCGAAGTTTTTTATTTTACTTTAATTCTTACAATAAAAACAGCAGTCAGGCTGGGGGAGATAGCTCAGTGGTAGAGCACTTGCCTAGCATGCACATCACCACCACAGAACAACAGCAAAAAAAATCAGCAGTCAACTTTTGTTTCCCACTGAGTGTATCTTAACAATAAAGACCTTCAAGACAGAACTGTAGTACTCAAGTGAATTTGCCAACTAAACTATCAAGCGTGTAATGACTCAATAGTTGACTAAAATAAAATTTAAATGGTGATAATTAGAATGCAATTTTAATTTTCTGCCAAGAGAAATATTGTCTTCATTCTTGTTAATCTTTTTCAGTTGTTGAATTACCCCAGATGCCATATTTATCATCGTTTGCCCAGCCTGAGTTGCGCAGGAGAGCTAGTCTCTGTTGTCCTTAACATCACACCGATGGCTTTGCTTCTCTCTTGTGCATTTAGAATGATACCAGTGTTGTGTCATTTCATTTCTCACGTGGGAGAAAGGAGAAAACAGCCACTCTAGTCACTGTGGTCTGTTCTGTGGTTCAGATGAGGAACCCTAATTGAAATGCCCAGCGCATCAGGGCACTCGATACATGAAAGTGATTCCCATTGTGTTTGCCCTAGAAGTCGCATAAAGAGCAGTGTGGCTTCTGGATGTCTCCGCTTGGTGTCAGCATCTTTGGGAAAAGGCATTTTGCAGAGTGTAATCTAGTGAGCAGACTGCTCTTTGGCAGTTTCCCGAGCTTGGTGTGGCGTCTGGGACTGACTTTGTGCTCTCTTGCTTGGGACACTGTCCCTTTCACAGTGTAGCAGTCTCCTTCCTCCACTGTAGGGCGCCAAAGTACTACTTCCTGTCTGGGTAAAGTTGCTGAAGTCTCTCCCCGCAGCTATTTAAAAAAGCTTCATTCAGGCCTCAGACTTACTACTTTCTCACGAATTGCTTTATTATAATCAGAGCTGTGTTTTGGGATGTTGCACCTTTTAAATATATATTTTTAAAGATACTGTCTTTATATGTTTTATGGTGAATATATTCTGATGACTATTTCTCATTTTATTTAGCTACTGATCTACTTCTTGCCTGGAATCCTATTTGTTTGGGGCTAGTAGAAGGTGTTATTGGGAAAATTCAACTTCATTCAGGTATGTTTCTGTTTCTATAAACTACTTAAGACTTTCGAAATTTAATGTGACATTCTGTGACATTTTCCTGTTGAGGAAACCTGTAGCCACTGTGATAGTTTTGGTTCCTTTGCCTTAATTTTAGGTCTGCTCAAAGTGGGTACAATTTCATATGAGTTCAATGAAATAAGAATAAAGTTTCATGTACACATGTTAATATATACCTGCAATCCCAGTGATTTAAGGCAACTGTCTTAAAATTAAAAATGAAAAATTAAGCTTCAGGGTCTGAATATTGCAAGCCTTTGTGCTAAAAAAAAATTCCACTGAATGCTCATAGTGTCAGAAATTTTGGTAGTTGATACAACCCAATGATGAACAAAAGCTGACTGTTACGATTCTCATGGAGCTGACAGTTTAGGACTAAAATACATGTATAATTATTTGACAATTGTAGCAGATGTTATGAAGAAAAGGGCTAGTGGGTATCTTAGAGGAAGGCAGGTGTGGGCTTGTCATTGGCTAGCTTTGAGTCAGCTGCCCATTCCCTATACTGTCAACTCTGGCCAGAGAAGAACTTGGGCATCTTAATGTCCAGGGATCCTTACCTATGGCAGGCAAACTGGTAGAAAATTCAGGTCACTTGCCAGGTCCTTTCCTGGAGGGGCACTCACCTCTTTGCTGGATTCAGAAATAATTTTGTAGGTGGGAAGATAAAACAGGTACTATACGATGGATCTCGCAAAGTTAACTACAAAGGACAAAAAAATATTTTAAGCACTATATTTAAATACCTCTTTTTCTCTTGGTTTCATTTCTTTCTCCCTCCCTCCCTTTTCCTTCCTTCCTTCCTTCCTTTGTTTTTCTCTCAGTACTGGGGAAGGAACCCAGGGCCTTCACATTAAGATGAAGGTAGCCTATTTAAAAAAATTTTTTTGAGTCTTTTCTAAGTTGTTCAGTTGTCCAGGCTGGGCTTAAATTTGTGATCAGCCTGCCTCAGCCTACCAGAGTGTTAGAATTACAAAAGTAGGTGCCACAACACCTAGTAGTTTTTATTCTTTTAAAATGAAATTATTGAGTATTTGGGAGTTAAGTTGATTTTTGTGACTTAGAAAAAGCACATATTGACAGAGGTAATCTATTTGCTTTTCCTAGATTTTTTGTTTTTCTAAAACATGGGTTTTTTTTTTTTTTTTTTTTTTTTTTTTTTTTTTTTTTTGAGACAAGGTCTCACTCTGTAGCCTAGGCTGGCCTTGGACTCACGGCAGTCCTCCTGCCTCAGCCTCCCAAATGTTGAGATTACAGGCGTATGCCACCATGCCTAGCTTTATGTGGTGCCAGGAAGTTGAATTCAGATCCTCTTACTTGCTGTAACATTTATTCCTCCGGCCCCTAGAACTTGTTTTTAGTCAGTCATAAATGGCATGTGCCTGTAATTTAAGTACTTGAAAGGCTGAAGCAGGAGGATTCTGATTTCAAGGTCAGCCTAGGACAGATAGCAAATTCTAGCCAGTGGGGCTACATAGCAAATTCAAGGTTAGCCTGGACTACATAAGCAAAATTCTGTCTCACAAACAAAGAACTGTTGTTATTATGAAATATTTTGTAAATGAGAAAGGCTTTATCACAGATTTATGGGATAGATTATTGTAGAAAGTACACGTGTACCTGTCACCCAGATTAAGAAGTGAAGCACGATCAGTGTGTTCAGTGTTCAGAGCTGCCCGCAGGGCTTATCCAAATATGTTGTTCCCTTGAAGAGAACCTGCTAGTTTAAATTTTGGTTTTAACATTTCTGTTATTTGCATTTCTGCTTCTTTTGCGTATTTATTCCAAAACAATATGTTGGTAAGGTTTGTTCTTCAGGGATTTTATACAAATGATTTTAAACAGTTTGTGTTCTTTATATTCTTTTTATTTTTTCTATTTTTGAGATTTATCCATGATGATTTAAGAAACTGGAATTCCCTATTTTCCCTGTTGTATAAGTAGGTGTGTCATGACTTGTCCTTTTTCCTGTCATTGGGTAATTGAGTTCCTTCCTTCCTTCCTTTTTTTTTTTTTTGTTTTGTTTTTTGAAATAAGGTCTCATGGTGGTTCAGGCTGGTCCTAAACTCACTGTGCAGTCCACACTGGCCTATAGCTCTACACCAGCTTGCTCACTTTCTTTTTCTTCTTTTCTGTTAGAAATAATACTGCCATGAGCATTGTTGTATATTCTGCCTTCGGTAGATCTTTTAAAAATTCTTTCTACACAGAGCCAAAAAGCATTGAGTCATTGTGTAACCATGGTATTTTATAACGCTCTCCTACCTGTCCACATTTGCATACATATATTTTTAATTCATCTGCGTGCTGACAGGGTAATTTCACAGCTGCATGTTCTGAGCTCATTTTCTATTTTTCAAATGACATGCATGAAACTGCTGAGTTATTTTTCTTTAATCTCAGTCGCATCTTGAAGCAGTGAATATATCACTAAAGTCAGTCAGGAGACCAGGATTCAAGCACTCTTTATTGGTTTTGAGATATAAGTGAAAGTGACTTGCTTCATTTATCTGTTGCTGACTAATAGCCATCCCAAAAACAGGTGGCACGCTGCAGCCATAGTGCTGAATACCTTGCGATTCTCTGGGTCGGCTGTGCGGCTCCACTCTCCTGTTGGCTGGGCCCATCGAGGTTTGCGTGGAGTCTTGGTTGGCCTCATGTGGTAAACCACTATGTCATCAAGGCTTCTTTGGTGATACAGCCTTGGATCAGTTTATGCAAAAAAAAAAAAAAAACAAAACCCTCAAACATTTTGTATGAAGGAACTCAAGAGACCAAAACTAGAAGTGGATATTATACTGGATCTGAGATTACCTTCTTAGCACAGTGGTCTCCAACCACTAACTCTCCCTACACATCATCTTCATTTTCTTCTTTTTTTTTTTGCTTTTTCTGTTTGTGAAAATACTTCTGTTCTTAACATGTTACCTTCAGCCCTCAAACTTACTAACATCTGAGATTTTCTGTAATCACTGAGAACTGACCAGCTATCAAGAAAGATTGTGTCATAGTTTTTCATTGGTGGGACATGTATCTGACATCTACAATTTAAGGGAGGGAAGGTTTATTTTAGCTCGCAGTTTCAGAATGTGTCCATCCATTCATGGGCAGCCGGCAGTGGTGATGCGCTCTGGCAAAGGGCCACCTGGACAAAAGCTGTTCATCCTGCAGCAGATAGGAAGCATAGCTCTTGAGGGAGGGCAGAGCTGGCATACACCCTTGCTGGTCATATCCTCATTCTCCACTCCTCTGGGTTAAGCAGGTGATCAGGCCCCGCCTCTCAGCAATACAGGAAATCAGTGGATTAATTGCCATGAGTCAATCACTTTCCAAACACTTAGCTTTTGGGGGACATTCCAGATTCAAACCATAACAGATTGGGTAGCGAGTTTCATTTAGACTTCAAGACTAGAGACTTTCTGCCTCAGTTTAGCCAAGTATCTCTCAGTGTCCTAACCCTTGGACCTTTATTTCCTTATGACGGTACTTGGTAGGTTTGCCTCTGAGAAGGGGAGTGGAGAGGGGCGGTGGAGGGTCCGGTGTTGCTCTTTTGGTCTGCAGCCTCTCTGGATGGTCCTCCGCCCAGTTCCTTGCCTTGGAGCGTCCATCTTTCTCTCCTTATCTTCACTTTCAAAGTTCAGTGCTCTGAATGGTTTAATCTCTTCTATCCCTTTTAAGACTTACTTAGGGCCAGATCAGCCAGAAGGAGTTTTGCTCACAGTGTACAGTTTACAAAGCTAGTCAATTCAGGGGGCTTTTCCCCGCAGAAACCTCTTATCTTTTTAGGGGTAGAGAATGAGAGTATAAAATGTCTGTACTTAAACTCTTGTTCACTTCTCTTTGACTCCTACTGATTCTCTACATATTCATGCATGAATTTTTGTTCTTGCCTAGTGAGATGGGAACATAAATTTATTTGAACCGATGTCATTGACAGTCTTAAAATGGCATGGTGAGCCTTGCTGCTGTTCCTGATTGTCTCTGAGCTCGAAGCAATGGAGCAGGTGCTTGTGACTTAAGAGCTGTGTTAGTTTGCTGCGGCTGTCACAGTAGTGCCGTAGGCTGGACTGATTATACAACAAATTTTTATTTTTCTTACAGTTCTGAAGATCAGTGATCAAAGTGTTGGCAGAATTGGTTTCTTCTGAAGCCTCTTTTGTAGACTGCTATATTTCTGCCATGGCTGGATTTCTTCATTTGGTCTTCTCTCTGTGTCTAAATATCTTCATGTTATGACACCAGTCATAGCTGGTTAAAACCAACCTGAAATGACTCACTTTAATATAATTATCTCCTTAAGGATAATTATATTATTATATTTAGCTCATCTCCAAAGAGAGCCATATTCTGAGGCACTGGGAGTTAGGACTTCTATGTAGGAAGTCTGATGATTCAGCCCATAAAAGGAACCTCATAGTTCAAAGAGAATTCCTTTAGAGTAGTATTGCTGATTCCTGCTTCTCACCTTTCATTCCACAGTGTGATTGGCTGTTCTCCAAATGTCATTAATGTCATTGGTTGTTCTCCAAATGGCACCCAGTGAAGATTAATCCTGAATGATTATACAGTGACCTTGGGGAGTACTTCATCTACACCTCAGTTGCTATTTAAAAGACCAAGATGATAATACCTCTTTATTATTTTTTTTTTTTTTTGAGAAAGGGTCTTGAATACATCCAGGCTGCTCCTGTGCTCACCATATAACCCAAGCTCACCTTAAACACACAGCAGTCCTCCTGCCTCAGCCTCCTGAGTACCAGGATTACAGGCATGTACTATCATTCCCAGCTTTTGTGGTGCTGAGGAATCAAACTCGGGGCTTTGCATTTTCCTAGGCAAGTGCTCTAACTGCTGATCTATACCCCTAGCCCAGCATCTAGTATATGTTGACTATTATTTTTTTCCTTAAAGGTGCCAAGATATGTTAGATCTTCTACTAGAAAATCACCTAATCATTAGATAAGTAATTTTGGGAAAAATTAAATTTAGACTAGACTTATAATGTTGATATCTACTGAAACTTCTGGTGATATTAACAAGTCACTAAAGAATCATTGTGAGTCTCTATAATTTTTGAGATAGGGTTTCACTCTGTAGTCCAGACTAATCCTGAACTCACCATATAACCAAGGCTGACTAATCCTGAACTCACTATGTAACCAAGGCTGGTGTTCAGCAATCCTCCTGCCTCAGCCTCCTCAGTGCTAGGATTATAGGCATGCACCACCATGCCCCGTTTATGTGGTGCTAGGTAATTGAACTCAGAGCCTTGTGCTTGCTAGGTAAGTGCTGTGATCACTTACTATTCCTCCATCCCTCTGTAAAAATACTGTTTTTAGTAGCAGTACTGAATCTTTCACAGTTCATTTGACCCTTTACAAATGTAAGTGAGATGAATTTTTAAAGTATTTATGGTTAGGATATCTATTGTAGTTACTTATTCATTGCTAGGACAGAGTACCCAACATCCACAACTTAAGAAAGATTTATTTAGCTCACAGTTTCAGAAGGTCTCACACAGTCTGTTCATGGGCAGCCAGTAATGGTAGAAGCACATGGCAGAGGACGGAGAGCTGTTCATTGTATTGCATACATGAAGCCACGTGAAGTAGGATGAAGGTGATGCCTGGAGACTCAGCTTCCTTGGAAGAAGTTTAACAATATTTCTTCTTCTTTACTTAATTCAAGCTGTCAGTTGCCCCCACCCACACACACCCAAGGTGGGTACCTCTCTCTCTCACCTTCCAGCCCTTAAACCAATAACACACGCCTGAAGCTCTTTCTCAGGTACAAGCACCCTCCCCCTCAGTCTCTGAACGAATAGACACAGTCCCACCAGATCAAGGCCCAAGAACCTTCCAACAGCATATGGTTTCATAGGCGTCCCACTACATCCAGATAGGTGAGACTGTTGGGGGACACTCCAGATCCAAACCATAACAGTATCTCTTGCTAATTATGGCCTACTTTCTTAGCATGCTTATCACATAATTATTCTATTAACCTTAGTGCCTAGAAAATATCTATTTAGTATTTGCCCGTTTTGGAGTTGGAAGTCTCTTTCCAAGATATTTGCAAGCATGTGGACTTTCAGCCAGGTATAATATGGTCTGCCTCAGACAGCTCGAGTGTGTTGGGCTTTAGTTTGGCCAATTGAGATTTATTAATATGAGGAACAGAAAACAGAGGAATATGATGTGTTCTCCCAGATAGCTGAAAGATCTGTAAGACTCCGTAAAAATATTCTTTATTCATTATAATGTTTAGGAAGGAGTAAGAATGATAGTGAAATTCTGTTCCCTGTTCCGATTCCATGTTAATTTTTTTTTTTTTTTCTTATTTGATGTCTGTGCTCTCTAGAGGATAAGCTCAGAGAAGACAGGGGCTGACACTGCCTGATTGCTCCCTTAGTGTGTGTCTCAGTCTGCTGCCCACCGCAGAAACTGTTTGAAAACATTCAGCAGAGCAGCGCATGGTGGTGATGCCTGTAATGCCAGCACTGGAAAGGCTAAGGTAGCAGGGTCTTGAGTGCAAGGCTAGCCTGGACTGCATAGTGAGAGTGAGAGCCTGTCTCAAAAAAAAAAAAAAAAAAAATCAGCAAGTACTTACTGACTTAACAGATATGTGAAAGTGCAAGGCCCTGGGTTCAATTCCCCAGCACCACATAAGCTGGGTGTTGGTAGTACACGCCTTTAGTAATTCCAGCACTCAGAAGGCTGAGGCAGGAGGATTGCTGTGAGTCCAAGGCCAGCCTTAGCTCCATGGTGAGTTCAGGCCCAGCCTAGACTACAGAGGGAGACCCTGTCTCAAAAAAACGGAACAAAATAGATACTATTGTAAGCCTGCATTGAGTGCTGGGGCCTACAAGGTGAGCAGAACTTGAAGTTTCCAGGATAATAGACGATTAGACTTGAGTTGGAGTGACGGATGTTACACAATCACATAGTTTTATAATATGTGGGGTGCTGTGGACTTGGCTGGATGGGGTTGGGGTCCCAGATGGAAGCATCTCTGAAGAAGTGATAGTATGGTCTGGAGCCTTAAAAATGGGTATGTGGGACTTAGGCTAGTGGAATGTGGTGGAGTACCAGAGGAAGGATGAGGCAAAGGAGTGAGAGGAGAGGTGATGTGGGACAGAGCAGGCGGCTGGGCGAAAGCCCGCAGTCTGCTGTGTTTCTGTCATTTATCTTCTGTGTAATGTTTGGAGCATAGCAGTATCTTCACCCAGTCCTCCATGTAAAGATTGCTTTAGGCTGGAGATCGTAACGGCTGTTCAAGTTAAAATGCCTTGTGAGGATTGAGAAGAGGATAAGCTCAGAGTAAGAAGTGTCTGAATGCAAAAAAGGCACAAAGACTCATTAGCAAATATATGTATATATGATATATTCATAAATAGTTGGAAGAGAAAATTGTTAAGATTCTCAATTGATTTGACAATAGTCACTTTGTTTAGTAATTATGTGAATTACTTCTCACAGTACTGAACAATCACAGACAAAAATTCACTCAAGTATATCTCATTCATTAAAATAGTGTTGACCATCTGTTCTTTCTCCACTTCTGAAGTGATGAGAATGTCTCAGTAAAATGCATTATGCATATGATTTAAAAACTTATTTTAGTCTTCTCTGTAAGGACATTTTTCTTGCAATGGCACTAATATAGTGACAAGTGACTTGAGTGTTACTAGCTTTGTTTTAGTCCTCATTTATAAAGCCATTGAAAACCTCTACCCCTCAAGGCTAATAGGGAGAAAGAGACCCTATATAGGGACTCTGCAGAGATCTCAGCCTCTGAGGAGGCCAGGTTCCTGGAACAAACTAACCAATACACATACATGCTCGCGCGTGCGTGCGTGCATGCATGCGTGTGTGTATTTGGTGTGAGGACTTACATTGTTGCCTGGGCTGACCTTGAACTCATAATCATCCTCCCTTCACATCCTGTCAGCTAGTATTACAGATGTGCACTACCACACATGGCTTGGTACAGACCTTTTAATTATTGCTTCTGTTTGTGAGTTTCCTTATTTGTTTACAGCTATGCTGTGCAGGAAGTAGGTTTTTAAAAAGTTGTCCACTGATATTATGCATAGAGACTGTGATGTTGGTTTTATAACTATACATTATTAAAATTATTGATTTGTACCCTTACAGTAGGTAAATATGCTATATAAGTTATCTCAATAAAATATTAAACATTTAATTCAGAAGTTAGCTTTCATTATAGCCTCATGTACTTATAATTTTTAAGAAATTGGAGATGGGCATGATGGCCATGCGTGTCATCTCAGCTGCCCAGGAGGCTGAGGTTGGATCACAAGATCAAGGATAGTGTGGGCAACTTTCGTGAAAAAAAAAAATAATAATAATAAGGGCCAGGGATGTAACTCATATGCCCAATCCCAAAGTAAGACAAACAGAAACCTAGGAGTTAGGCACCCTGATACATGCCTGTGATCACACCACATTGAGAGGCTAGGGCATACGGACTGCATGTTTGAGCCCAGCCCGAGCAACTCAGCAAGACTCTGTTTCAAAACAAAAAAGAACTGACTGTGAAAGTCTTGGGTTCAATTCCTAGTATAATAAAAACAAAACAAAACTACAGGCTGGAATATAGCTCAGTATTAGAGTGCTTGCCTAGCCTTGTGTGAATCCCTGGGTTCAGTACCCAGCGTTGGAAAAAAGCAAAACAACAGAAAACTAAATCTATGTTATGATACATATAGATGAGGGTTTTTTTTCATATACAAATTGTTTAAAGAGTATTTTCCTCAGGCACTGGAGGAAAGGCTCAGCAGTTAAAGTGCTTGCCTAGCAAGCACTTAGGTAAGCACTAAGTACCTGATTTCAATTCTCCAGCACCACATAAGCTGGGTGTGGTGGCACACGCCTCTATTCCCAGTGCTCGGGGAGGCTGAGACAGGTGGATTGCCATGAGTCCAAGGCCAGCCTGGGCCCCATAGTGAGTTCAGGACCAGCTTGGGCCATAGAGTGAGACCTTCCCCCCCACACACAATTTTTTTCCTCAGAGCAAGAATATTATTTGTTATGTAATATTTCTCTGTAAATATAAGTTATCTAGTATATAATTCAAATACAGATTATGTATTTTATCATTTGTGAGAAAGATTGATTAGTTGCTTGGTTGATTGATTTTACAGTACTGGGAATTGAACCAGGGCTTTGTGCGTGCTAGGCAAATGTTCTGCCACTCAATTACATGTCAGCCTGCAGAACTATTTGTTTTAGATATAAGATTTTCATTAGTGACCAGTTTCTTTTAACCCTTAAAAGAATCTTGAACTTTGAGCCATCCTATTAATAGCTTCAGTCATGGAAGCAGGTGGCTAAAGGGTATGAGAGAATTACTTTCTTTGACATCTTCCCATCATTCTCTTTTCTTCCCTCCTTTTATTTTTACTCTTTCATCAGGTACGTAGGCTGGGTATGTGGATGGTTCATCTTTGTTTGGCCCTCAGCTTGTTCCATTATTTTGTGCATCAAAATTCCCATCTCCTTTGACTGCAGCCTGAGCCCCTGCAGCCTGAGCCTCAGTCTCTTAGTTGCACATTAGTTGATTGGATTCCGTCTCTCTGGTGGAAGCAAATGTTGATCTTGCCACATGAATATGTCCCATTGGTCTGAGCTGTCCCAGAGGGCCATTAAATAAGCATGATTTTAACTTCTGTACATGTCGCTTAAGAGACATAATAGAGTCCTGTATTTTCAGGTGCAGACAGTGTAGAGGTAAGCTGTATTTCCTTTTTCAAGTCATGAGCCCTTTTGTTCTCAAACTCCAGTTATCTTCCTCAGTAATTTCTGTGGCATTGGCAGTAAAGTTTAGTCTTTAGCCTCAAAAAGAGGGGAGAATTATTTGGTAAAAATGACTGTATGGACCATCTATAAATCACTTTTATTTATATTCATTTCCTCCTGTGTATTACTTTTGGATTTTTAAATTTTATTAAACATTTTGAAATACTTTCAGTCAAATGGCTATCAGGGTTAATTGTGTTTAAGAAAGAAGATTCTTGGTAACAAACTGGTGACCAACAGTATTATACCTATGGCTTAAACTAAGCTTATCTAATACACATTTTCTCTATAAGATACACCACAGGGGTTGGGGATTTAGCTCAGTGGTAGAGCGCCTGCCTCGCAAGTGCAAAGCCCTGGGTTCGGTCCTCAGCTCTAAACAATAAAAATCAAATAAAAAAACAAAAAAGACAAAAAAAATAAGGTAAGATGCACCACAATCTTTTCTTAGGAACAGTGGATATCACGTGAGCACTGTGACAGTTCATCTTGATTGTCAGCTTGACTGGATCAGAGGGCTGGAGGAATGGCACAGAGGTTGAAACACTTGCCTTGCAAGCTCAAGGCCCTGAGTTTGATTTCGCAGCACCACATAAAAGCAGGGTGTGTTGGTGCACGCCTGTAATCCTAGCACTCGAGAGGCTGAGGCAGGAGGATTGCTGTGAGTTTGAGACCAGCCTGGGCTCCATGGTGAGTTCTGGGCCAGCCTGGACTGCAGAGCGAGATTCTGTCTCAAAGAAAAAGCCACTCTGGAGAGTTGATTGGATTCTCTGGGGTCACTGTCCATTGATGTTCATAGTTAATGTGCTGTTAGGAGAGGGGATCCACTTGAAGAGAGGTCACTGAGGACATGCTCTCAGAGGGCATTTGTCTCCCTGGCACTTGTTCCCAGAGCTCTCCTTCCCATCCAATATGGAGTCAGTGACTGCTCCAGCGCTCCTTCCTGCCGTGATGTTCCTGCCTTGGAGTCAGACACCTGTAGACTGAACCCTCTGAAACTGTGAGCCAGATAAACTTTTCCTCCTTTAAGTTATGAGTGTCAAGTGATTTGTCCCAGCAATGGAAAGCCCGTCAGTGCCATATTAAACAGCAAAATCACTACCAAAAAGTATGAAAATTCAGAATACATGTCAATAAGCAGCCTGCAGAATAGACCCTGGTTTATGAGACAGCATAGCATTACCTTGCTTCAACTCATCTGGGGATACATGCAGCTGGTGGCCCAAAATTTTCAGTGCTCTGTCTTCATGTTCATGAACATCTGTCAGAGTATAACAAGTATTGATTTTAGGGCTACAAATAAGTTTTGGCAAATTCACAAATCTATGAACAATAAGGGTCTGCAGTGTATAATATATATGATATATGTGTATATCAGTTGTGATTAAAAATGCAGTCAGCATTTAAACTTTTAAAAATGTGTGCGGTAAAAGACAGGCTTTAAATCTCCCTCAATACTTACTGTATACTTACTGTATACAGTTACCCTACTGTTCCTGACGCTTTGTGAAGCAATTCTGGAAGTTCTTTTGTGTCTTCAGTGTGCTGTTGTGGCTGCCTTGATACCCTGAGCTGGTTGAAAATGCTTACCTTTCTTTCATGATCATTTTGGCTGTGGAGAGGGCCCAGAAGTTGCGCGGTGCCAAATCTGGTTAACACGATGGGTGCGGACGCAGCGTAATTCCTAACGTTCTTATGAGCTCACCTTTCTGTTGGATGACCCTTCGTGACAACGTGTACATTTTTTATCACACCACATAAAGACACAGAGGACTTACAGAATAGCTTCAAAAAGTAATATTTTTGAGGGGGCCTAAAGGCAATATGTCTTTTTCTCCAAAAACTTTATAAAGTTAAGCACTCACCATGTAGTTTGATCACATTTCATATGTGTTTTCATTCATATGAGAGTATTTTTGAAGAAAATTAGAAAAAGCCTATTGCAGGTTCTCATTGACTTAGTCTTGGCCTGCAATGAACATGGAGAGAAGAGAGTGAAGATTGAATTGACTTTGTTACCAGACTTGTTACATGCAGTGGCTGTGGGTCCTTTTGTAGGGACCAGTCACCTCCCACCTGAAAACATTTTTTTGCCACCTTTTAGAGGAAAAAAACTGTCTTCGTTATAATAAATTGTATCATGAATAAAAATCCTGATTACTTTTAGTGTGCTTGCATTTAATAGATAGGAAAGTAAGTACTAAGCTATAGTTGTGTAGAAAGCCTATTTGTATACAGAAAATCGTTGTGCCCAATGGTACTTTATGTTAGATTTTCTAGTTTTTGAAAGCTTTTCTATTTTTTACAGCTCTAAGAGTTTGTATTTTATGGAGTACAGTAGATTAATTTTATGACGTCTTTATTAGAGATTCAGTTCTTTATGAACTTCAGTTCTAAGCATCACAGGCAAAGCTTGAATGGCCTTCTAATTGTACTGCTTGGTACATCTGAAATAGAGCCTATTTTAAAAATGTCACTTGCCCTAGATCTCTTCCTATTAGTCATTATAAGTTTTTTATAAACAGAGAGTTAGGAAACGTCAGTAATCAATGGAGCAACCTATCAAGAAACACTGAGTAGCTATTGTTTTTGGAAGATGAACTAATCTAGAATAATTAGCTTTTTAGTCACTGAGAGCATGAGATATACTTTTCACCACCAAGTACCTGACATTGCAAAACCAGCAATGGTGTATGGTGGCAATATTTCTTATTTTGTTTGATATATCGTCTGTCTCTAAATATATTCAGGTATATAGGGCTTTATTTCTATTAGGGGGAAATGTATTTGTTGTGTAGTTTAAAAAATAAAAATGGCTTTAAAAAATAAATAAATAAAATATATTAAACATACCATGAGTTCATATCTTTAATAGAAATTTCAATTTGTACATGCTTGTATAAAACCTGCTTTACGGGCTGGAGGAATGGTTCAGCGGTTAAAGCTCTTGCCTAGCAAGCACTAAGTACTTTTGTTCGATTCCCCAGCAACATATAAGCTGGGCGTGGTGGTGCACGCCTCTAATCCCAGCACTTGGGAGGCTGAGGCAGGAGGATTGTCATAAGTCCAAGGCCAGCCTGGGCTCTGAAGTGAGTTCAGGACCAGCCTGGACCACAGAGTGAGACCCTGTCTCAAAAAAATAAATAAATAAAACCTGCTTTATAGAATTGTGCTCATATTCTTTAAAAGTATTACATGGCCAATTAATAGCCAGCTTAATTAATGGGTATCAGTGACTGATTTTTTTTTTTTTTTTTGAGACAGGGTCTCACTCTGTAGTCCAGGCTGCTTCTGAACTCACTATGTAGCCCAGGCTGGCCTTGGACTCAATCTGCCTGCCTCAGCCTCCCATGTGCTGGGATTACAGGTGTGCACCACCATCCCCAGTTTATGTGGTGCTGGGGAATTGAACTCGGGTACTTAGCACTTGATAAGCAGTTGCTTTAACTGCTGAGCTATTCCTCCACCCCTCAGTGATTAGTTTTATATACATTTAGGACTGAATTTAAATTCATACCAAAGATTTATAAAAAGGGTAGAATCTTTCAGATTAGAATATAATTTGTTTTGGGATAAGCTATGAAGATAGCCCAATTTTTAGATCTCTTAGAATATGTAGCATATTAGTGTCATAGTATATGGCTCTGTCTTAGTCTGTTTAGATCATAGACCAGATGACTTACAAGCACCAGAAATTTATTTCTCGCACCTCTGGAGGCTGGACAGCGCAAGGTCACAACACCTATAGACTCATATCTGGTGAGAGGCTGGTTTCAGTTGGCCTCTTCTCACTGAGCCCTTACATGACAAAAGAGGCAAAGGTTGCTGTCCTGACTCTCTTTTATAAGGATACTGATGCTTTCGTTAGGATGCCGTTCTCATAACCTCATCACCTGTCAGAGACACTACCTCCTAATACTATCATGTGGGTGGTTAGCATTTCAGTGTATGAACTTAGGGGGAACATAAATACTTAGTCTGTAGTATTCCACCACTGTACCCCCCAGATTACTTTCTTTTCATATGTATTCATTATATTCCAGTAGCCCCCAAATTTTAACTTTTCTAGCATCAACTCTCAAGTCTAATCTAAACTCTCAGATTCTCATCAAAACATCATCTGAATCAGATACAGGTGAGGCTTGGTATGATTCATTCTGAGGCAAATTGCTCTCCAGCTGATAACCTGAAACCAAACATGTCATGTACTTCCAAAATACAGTGATGGGACAGGCACAGGATGGGAATATCGACTTCAAAAGAGAGAAATAAGAAAGAATGGTGTAGCAGGACCTAGTAAATAAGTCCAAATTATGCAACAGACTTCTCCCTAAAGTTGTTTTTGTTTTGCGTTTGATTTCAGTGTGGCTTTTTTTTTTTTGAGTTTTTTTGAGGAGAGGTTTATCTTGGCTTCCTTGAGATCTTAAGGCTTCAGAATAATCCTCTTTAGCTCAGTGTTCTGTGCCCTAAGCTACTAGGATAGAGGTCTCAACTTCTAGATCTACTGAGGTGATAATCATGCCTCAAAATTCTACCCAAGATGAGTTGCGACCCTAGGACTCTGCTGGTAACTCTGTTCTGATGACCTTCGGCAGAGGCCAAGCCGTCTATGTGGCCCGTTGAAAGTGAGTCTGTAGTTCTCCCTTTGGGAACTGAAGGGTCAGCCTTTTGATCTCCGTGAATCTCCTTTGGGGCTTGTTCTTCGTCCTGTTTTAAAGAATAGTGCATATTCATCCCTGTGGTTGTAAAATCCCAAATGTCTGATCGCCACCTTTCATTCCTTCTTGGCTCCTTCCTCTTCAGTTCATACTGGCAGTTTTCCTCCTCAGGGACAGATTGAGTTTGTGCTTCACAGACCAATCCCATTGTCAGAAGGATGCCTAGTCATACCCTTAGTATTCTGAACCTTCCTTTCTCTCTTTTTCCCTTTTCCTCCTTTTCTCCCTCGCCTTCCCTCCCTCCTTCACTTCTCTTCATCCCTCTCTTCTTCCTCTTCATCTTCTTTCTCCTCCTCCCCTTCTCATTTCTTCTTCCTCCTCCTTCCTCCTCTCGTCCTTCCCCTTTCTTGTAGTGGGGTGGCCTAAGGAGTTCTTACTGAGCTGCATCCTTGCATTCCAAGCCCTTTTTATTTTTTGAGACAGGGTCTTGCTAAATTGCCCATGCTGGGCTTGAACTAGAGAGCTGTGATTACAGATGTGCACCACCATAGCTGGGGGTGCTGAGAATTTTTCAGATCTTGTAAGGGATCTTAAGGGTTGTCTTTGTGTCGTATTTCTTCTCACATTTCATAATAAGGTCAAGATGAGCCAAGCCATGGCAATTTGCTTAGAAATAATTTCAGCTAAATATCTAAGCTTCATCACTTCTACAAAATACTAGACCATGAACACACTTCACGTTCTCTGCCAATTTATAACATGTCTGTCTTCCCTCTGTTATATCATGTTAGTTATTTCATCAAATATTTTCTTAGATTGGCTGTTACTCTTCTCATTTCTCCCAACATTCTTGAAGTTTATAGAAGTATTCCTCAGAAGACTAAAGCATTTTCTACAGCTGTTTTCTTTCTAAGCACTCACCAGAATCACCTTTAAAGATGCATTCATGGCAACATAGGGTTTTCCTAGCAAGTACCTCCCAAATCTGCTAGGCTCCACTCATTATCCAGTCCCACAGCTATTTCAATTTTTTTAGGTGTACGTTATATAGTATCCCCCACTTTTTTTTTTTTTTTTTTTTTTTACTAAAATCTGTGTTAGGGCTTTATAGAGAAATAGAGCCAGACTTGGAAGAGGAATGCATGAGTGAGAATTAAAAGATTTATTATGAGGGATTGGCTCATATGATTATGAAGGTCAAGAATTCTCATCATCGGATGTCTGCAGGCTGGAATACCAGAAGAGCCAGTGGTGTAGTTCCAATCCAAGTCCAAAGGCCCAAATCTTGGAAGGAGTCATTGGTATAAAACGTAGTCCCAGTCCAAAGGCTCGAGAACCAGGAGTGCTGTGGTCAAAGGGCAGGAGAACTCGAATCTCAGCTCATAAAACAGATCAGTCCTTCCTTTGCCTTTTTTGTTTTATTCCACCCCTCAAGGGATTCCACCCACCTTGCTGAGGGTAAGTTTTAGTTTCTTAACAAATTTAAATACTAATCTCTTCTGGAAACACACTTGCATGCAAGCACACACCAAGAAATAATTTACCAGCTCCTCCTACCCACCAAGAAATAATTTACCAGCTTTCTGGGCAATGCCTAGCCCAGTCAAGGTGACACAAAATTCATCATCATATAAGATCACATAAGGATACTTAGCACATTAAGAAAAATGAGATCAGGAATACTAGTCAGAGGCTTTCTGTCATTCTTTCCTTATCTTTCCTCTTCTCTCCTTTCACTTCTTCTGTGCTGGGGGTCAAAACCAGGTCGCCTGCACTTGCTAGGCAAGTGTTTTATTACAAAGCTATACCTCCTGTCCAGAGATTCTGTTTCTGACAACAAACTAGAGTATCTGACAAGACAGTGGTAAGGAATTTTCTGAAGCCACTGTAAATGCAAGCTGCAGATTCCAGGAGTACTCTGAGCCCTAAGGAAAAGCACATTTAGGTACCTTATAGTATAATGGGTGAGTGTTAAAGATAGACATCCTAAAAGCACCCAGAGAAAAGCACGCATTAAATGTAAAGACTTGATAGCTGTTGGCTCAGGCACGCAGTCCTAGCGCTGTGGGAAACTAAGGCAGGAGAAGGCAGGAGGACTGCGAGCTCAAGGCCAGCCTAGACAACTTAGTGAGTTAGTGAGACCCTGTCTCAAAATTAAAAATAAAAATGGACTGGGGATGTAGTTCAGTGTTAAGGACCTGGGCTCAACTTGATAGAAACAATGGGAGCCAGGAAGACATAAAATGACATCTTTAAAGCACCTGTCTAGAATTTTTTTGCCTTCAAAAATAAAGGAAAACAGGCATCTTGAAACAGACAAAAACAGTTTTTTACCCATGATCTTTGCACTAAAAGAAATACTAAAAAGTTCTTCAGACAAAAGGAAAATGAATCCCAGGGGAAATGTGGGACTGTAAGAAGGAATGAAAATCAGTGGAAAGTGGAAATAAGTTGATAAATGAATTTGGTTTTATGTGGAATTTAAATTTAATGTAGAATTAAAACAGCAGAATTAGTAAATTAGAGTTAAAAGGGTTGGTCCTTTCACTTTCTAGGAACTGGTAAAATACTAATTTACACTAGTTTCATAAATTAGGGTTCATCCCTTGTAATAAAAGTACTGATACAATAATAAAAGACCATTAAAAGCTAACAAAGTAGAGAAATTGAATAGTAATTAATAGAAAACTTAATTTTTAAAAAGTCAGGAAAAAAGATACAGAATGGGTGGGCTGAATAGTAAGATGGGAGATTGATTCCTATATAAGTAACCGCGTTACTGTTACAAATGGCAAAAATTTTCACCCTGGAAAAAAAATCCATCTTCAGGCTGCTTTCAAGACATATACCTTTATGATATATACATACAGAAAGGTCAAAAATAAAAAGAAAAGCTGTAAACATTAACCTAGTAGAAACTCATATAGTTATGCTAATATCAAAGTAGATTATAAGGCAAGAGCACACATGCTGGAGAGAAACGTTTCAGAAATCTGTAGCAGGATGTTCATGTTAACAGATACAACAGTTTAAAAATTTGTACCAGGTTGGGAGGGTAACTTAGTGATCCGCACTTTTATGCTCAAGGCCCTGGATTTGATCCTCAGCATAACAAGAAAAGAAGGAAGGAAGGAAATAGAGAGTAGAGAAAGAAAATACGCACTGAAGCACAACTTCAGAATAGATGAAGAGCGATGAGTCGTTTGGCTTCCATCTTTTAGTTTAGATGTTAACTTAAATGACAGAGAAACATGTAAATGATGTAAATGTTTTCAACTTGACAGAGAAGAAAGAAAAGGTTAGCAGAGCACGATTGCTGTTTTCCTTACCAGCACATCTCCATCCTCTGATGCTTGGAGAGCAAGCGAAGGGATTTCTTCTGTGACCCGTTGAGGCCTAAACTGCAAAAGTCCTTTAAGAATTTTAAATCTTCAGCCTGGTGTGATTGTACACACTTGTAACCTCAAAATCTGGTAGACTAAGGCAGGAGGTTAGCAAATTTAATCCCAGCTTGGTCAACCTTGTGACTTGGGAATATCTCATCTCAAAAAATAAAAAGGGCTAGAGATGTAGCTTAGTGCAGAGGCCCAGTGATATGTAAATTTAAAAAATAAATTAAATTGAACAATAATTGTAAATTCTGAGTATTACAGCAGCTATGTGCTCCCAGTTTTCATGTTCCACGAGTAATAGGATTAGGAGAGGTTACTCTGTCTTCGGGAATCCAGTTTGCAGTATTGAGCCATGCTGAGGAAATAAACATCAAAATCATTAGCAAATGTTATTATTAAATGAATGTTACTTTGTTCATAACATGACACTTGATAAAGTGTTCTAAGAGCAGTGAAAACAGGACCTACAAAGTAGGTTATGGTTATAAGTCATTTTTAAGCTTTCAAGTAAAATTAAAAGGACAAATGCTAAGAATAATAACTATTCTCCATCTCTTATTATCCTTATAACAAAGCAGAGTTTAGTCTGGATTTAAAGAATTTCCAGAGCATGGGAGATAATAATCAAAGGAAACTTAATCTCTAATGTTTAAACTTTTAAAAATAGAATATATTCATAAAAATCTCTAATTAATATTAATGATTAAATTATGAATATTATGTATTAAATATTAGTATAAAATGATGCTTTGTTCTATAAAAATGTATTTTCCTGTGTCTGTAGGATGGCCGTGTCTAGAAATGTGTAGATGCAATATTTTTTAGAGAGAAATAAAGGAGATTACTATTCGAATCTGCAGACTGAGCAGGGCTCCCCTCACCTGCAAGCATTATTCAACCCATTAAGAGCTGGAATAGAAAAGAAAGATAGAAAAAGGGTGACTTTCTTTTCTGTCTTTGAGTTTAGATATCCATCTCCTGTCCTTGGATGTCACAGCTCTTTGTTAACAGCACTTTGGACTCTGGCTTACCATGGCTCCCCTGAACTCAGGCTGTTTCACTACTGACTTCCCTGGTCTTCCATCTTGCAAATGGCAGGTCAAAGGACTTCTTGACTTTTGAAATTATGCAAGCAATTCTTGTAATAAATGTCATTTTATGTTTATCCATAAATATCATATTGATTATTTCCTTGGGAGTACAGAAGAAAACATTCCCCCCTCCAAATCAAATGGAAATCTTTATCTGCAGCTGCTTATCCCCTTATGTGGTACAAGGTGAGCAGTTGAGTCTCTCCTACCACAATTGTTTGAGCTTGCCTTACTGATCATGTTTTTAAAATAATTGCTTCCTAATCAGTTTTATTTTGTTGTGGAAGTCAGGTTTTCTTTCTTTTCCTGGAGGAACAGGGTTAGAAATTGTTTTTCTCCTTTATAAGGTGTTTTTGAAAGTTGAAAAAGTATCTTTATGCTTTCAGATCTTGCACTATTAAGTTACCTTTTGGTTCGCTGTGGTACTACTGTACATCCAGTTTCATTGTGGTAGCTTTAACAGAAACAAGTTTGCTTTCCTTGTGGTAATGTAAATTGTGCAGTAGCCTGCTGTGGTACTTTTAAGCTTTCGTTATAAAATTGTGCCTGACGGATAGCGGGACTGCCAAGCAATAGTGGTACTGTACTTTTAAAATCATCAGGTTTTAAACTCAGGATCTAAAAAATATATTTGCATCATTTAGCTCTGCATGTTTGCTGGACTTATCAGGGTATTTTGTGGTGATGGTAGGTTATGTTTCACTTAAAGCAAAAATAATTACAGGATTAGTGATTGCTAATCTTAGGCTTTTGTTTTTGTAGGGTGAATGAATTTGACTAGAAATAATAATGTTGAATTCACTGTTTTCTTTTTCTTACCATTACAATTTTTTTTTCTTGTTTTGGAGTGTCTTACTATATATGTAGTCAGGTAGTCAGGTTGGTCTTGAATTTGGGTGTGAAGCTCAAGTTGGCATTGAATTTACAATGCTCCTGCCTCAGCCTCTCAGATGCTAGGATTACAAGCGTGAGCTACTAGCCTGGCTTCAGTGCACTTTTTTTTTTTTTTCCTTTGGTGATATTGGGGATTGAACTCCAGGACACTACTTTATGACTGAGTTTCAGCCCAGTTATTTATTTATTTATTTTAGATAGTCTTTTGCTCAAAAGTTGCCCATGCTGGTCTCAGGCCTCAAATTTGGTTCCTCCTCCCTCAGCTGCCTGAGTAGCTGGAATTACAGATGTGTAGTACCATGTCATGAATTAGGATAAATTATTTTTTCAATACTAAGGATTGAATTCAGGGCCTTTTCACCGAGCTGTATTCCTAGCTTGCCTTTTATTTTTTATTTTTTGTTTTGAGATAGGGTCTTGCTAAGTTGCTGCATTGCCTAGTCCAGGCTTGAAATTGGGATCCTTCTGCCTCAGTCTCCCAGAGTGCTGAGTTTACAGGTCTGCACCTCCAGGCATGGATCATCAGAATAATTTTGATGATTTTTTCAAATACTATTTTAGATAGTTACATCTTTTCATTAATGTTGATGTATTTCAAGAATTTATAGGAAGTTACTGAAGTACAAGGTTATTCCTGGTAGTATTATTCATAATAAAATAAAATAGTAAGTAACTTGAAATTACATAAGCTTTTTATTAAGGGCTAAGTAAATTATGGTCCATCTGTACAATAAATTATATGCAGTTATTTTTTTTAAATTGGATGAAAGCCTTATGTATATACTGTGATGAAAAGATACCCAAGATACACTTTCAACAGAACAATGTAAGGTACAGAAAATTGTGATAGCTGTTACATACAAAATGGAGAATCAAATTGCAGAACATTTGGTAACTTTTATGTACAAGATGGGAAATTAAATTGGAGAATATCACACTAACTTTTATGGAAAAATGGGGAAGAATTCTACACAATGTTTTGCACCCTACATTTTTCTCTTGAAACTGTCTTAGACATTTTTCCATCATAGAACACATAGTCTCATTCAGTTTTTTAAAATAGCTGCATAATATTTTATTGCACAGAAATATCATAATTAGTCTTTTTCAAATTTTTGTACAATTTTAGGTCACTTTCAGTTTTGTTATGTTGCAGATAATGCTTCTGAAAATAACCTTGTACATATGTAACTGTCCATTATCTTTAGGCAGTTAGACTAAATTAGGATAATCGCAATTAGAATTATTCTGTCAGAGGGTAGAGGCATTGTGACTTATTGTTCATTTCCTTCATTTCTACTAATTTATAGTTTCACCATAATGACTGCTGTGCATGCTAACATTTTGGCATTTTTTTTCAGTATGATAGATGGTGTCTCTGCATAGTTGTCATGTGCATTTCTCTTGTTATACTTAAGTTTGAGTATCTTTTCATATTTTTACAGCTGTTTGTGTTTATTGTGAGCTGTGTGTTCGTAACTTCTGTTCAATTTTCTGTCGGATTGTTGGCTCTTTTTAGTTCCTTCGGTGTTGGAACTAATCATCATACTTTGCCCAACTTCCTACTTTGTCATTGGCTTTATAGTAGTTTTTTTTCTTTTCTTTCTTTCTTTCTTTTTTTCTTTTTTTTTTTTTTTTGCACATCGAAGTTTTTGATTTTAGCATAACCAAATGATGTATCAGTGTTTTCTTTCATGTGTTCTTTTCTGGGAAAACTGAGAGAAAAAAATCTACATCCATCTACCATTTTCCAAAGAAGAGAGAAGTTAGGTTGAGATTTCATTGATTGTAACTGTAGGTATATATGTATTTTCACGAGTTTTGCCACCTTTTCCCCTTCTGTCTCTGTCTTCCGCATCCACCCCCCACCCCCGACTCAGATACAAATACGACGTCAGGACAGTCCAACCTCTTCTCTTGTGCTGATGGTTATCTCTGACTTCTCCTTTTCTTCCCTGAGAACCTATTTTTCTTCATTCCTCACTTGTACTTCTTACATCCCTTTGACTTAAGCTTATTGGGTATTTACACTGTTCCATGGACAAGAGAATTCTCCATAGGAGACACACAGCAGCTTCAGAGATCCCCTCAGTAGCCCAGAAAGCCCCTACCCCTGTAGCCCTGTAATTCTCTCTCTACAAAAGCACCAGTTATGGGAGAAAACAAGGTGACAATCCCCATAAAGCTCCTACCCTGGCAGAGCTTGACCAAGTAAACACGCAGGAAAGAGGAATTAAACACCCATAGCCTCAAAAACAAAATGACCAAACTATTTGAGGAGTTTGTAAAACAGAGTCAAACAACCCCCTCAACAGGGTTAATGAGCTTAAAAACAATGTAATTAAGGGGATTATGGGTACAGTAACAAAACAGCCAACCGAATGAAAGAGGAGACAGTGAGAAGTTGACTGAGCTACACAAGTCAATACAAGAAGTGAATGACAGACTCAGTAAACAGTTTAAAATACATGAAAAGGTTAGAGTAGAGCCTCAGGTCACGAAAGCCATGGTGGAAAGTGTGGGGAGTAGAATGTATCAGTATGAGGATGGCACCTCAGAGGTGGATGGCTGTGTGACAGTAAAAATGTAACTCAAGTTTTTATCCAAACCCACGGGCTTTTTGTTTTCTACATATTTTTTATACAAGGAGACACAGGGTAACTGATAAAAAGGTTGACTGTAATAGAAAACTAGGTTATATATGTTGAAAACTGTTGAACCTAGGTGGTGTATGGTCCCTCAACTTTTGTGTATTTAAAAAAAAAACTATTGGAAAGGCTAAAAAAAACTAAGCCTGTTTCCGCTCGAGTGCCTTGGGTAGGTTATTTGGATTGTCTTAGTTGTTCAGCTGGTGCGTGGAGACAGTTGTGTTGTCATGTCAGGAAATGTAGATAAAGTACCTTGTGATACTTTTTCCCCCTGGTGCTTGAGTTGAACCCAGGGCCTTTCCACTGATCTACATCCCCAGCTCTTTTTTTGATTTTTTAAATTTTGAGACAACATCTCATTAAAGTGCAAGACTGGAACTTGCGATCCTCCTCCCCTAAGACTCCCAAGTCCTGGGGCGATAGGCCACCAGCCCTGGTTATGATACTTATAGTGGCTGTTTAATAAATATTAGTTTTTAGAAATAATAATCTGAATTATAAAAATTGCTTAATTCTTATAGACATGCTCTGGAATAGGCAGTTATATAACATTTTTCAGATGCAAAAACAGAATTGAAGCATTTGTGCTATAACATACACATCAAATAAGTGACAGAGCTGAAATTTCACTCTGAGTCTGGCTTCGAAGTGCAGAATACCTGGAGCCTCCCTGGAAATGGAAGGCTGCTGTTTACAGAACTTTTTTCTCTTGCTTGAGATTATTTGCAGTATATTTTCTCATATATTTCATACTTAATCTTCATAGTAACTCTTAAGGCAGATTGAATATAATCTGAGTTTTATGTGGTTTGTAGGTTTTCTTAGCTGAATACAAGGTCTTTATTTAGAAACAGGATAGAGGAGTAAAAGCTCCTGCTGTTCAGAGGAGGTTCTGGGTGGGTTGCCCTGAATTTTTTTTAAATAAGCACTTTGTTTTTTTTCACATTTTTATATAAGTAAGTAACTAAACTCTAAGAAATGTGCATGCTTTATTTTAAAATGTATTTGAGGCTTAATGATTAAGAGCACTTTCCTGGCAAATGTGGGTCCCTGAATTCAATTCCCCAACACTATAGGCTGGGCGTGGTGTCCATGAATAAATAGAAAATAAAGACCTGCACCACTGGGCCTGGCTCAAAAATAAATAAATCAAATGTACTTGAGTCTGTAAGTTAAATTTGAGTATCGGCAATGCCATTGTTTTTGTGGAAGATACATATTAGTTTCCCAAGTAAGTTTATGTCCTAACACCTCTGTTTGAAAGTTAAAATGTTTATATTTTTCATACTTTACTATTAGATTGTGTCTTATTTGTTGCTGGGACACATTACCCTGTACTGACAATGTAAGGGAGAGAAGGCTTTTTTGAGCTCACAGTTTCATGATGTCTCATCCCATTTCGTGGGTGGTTGGCAAGGACAGGAAGACCTGGCAGAGGACAGCTCGCTGCTCACGGCGTTGTAGGAGGAAGGAGTGAGAGCCTGCAGAAGAAACCAGGCAGGAGTATGTACGCTTCCAGGCCCAGCACACACCTGGAACCCTCCTCTGCAGAGCAGGACCCACAGCCCGTCAGCACTTGAAATCCGTAACATCCAATTACATGAGAGGCTTTTGGAGACGTTCTGTATCCAAACTGTAATCGAGGGCCGATTGCCAAGGTTCTGTGTCTGATAGTGCTTGTTAAGCATTTGTCATCATTATCATTTATTAAAATCACAGCCGGTAGGGTTGGTACAAAGTGAGTCCAGAGTGAGGGCACTAAGGCGTCAGCTAGGAAGAGGGTTTTCTAATGTTTGCTTGTCTGATCAGCTACAGACTGTAAATTATTCCATTTAAGATAGAAATTGTTCCTGTGTGGCTAAGTGGCCTGTTTTAAGTGTGTTTTTTAATATTCAATAAGATTTATTGACATTTAAAAGTTTCTTAATGTGTGAATTCTTGATAACTTGATCCATGCCTGGTGAATTTACCAGCACGTGGCTAAGGTTTCAGTTAATGTTTAATGATAGCAAACAGTGAAATGGCCTATAAAAGCCTTGAAACTTTGAAGTAAATTTTCACACTGCTTTATAAAGAGTATGAAATATTTTTTGCAGTGCTGAGGAATGCTTCCAAACTTGCATTTATGAAATGCTTAAAAGTTTACATCCAAAACAATATCTCTAAAATGAAGATGTGTTAGTATTTGAGGGGAAGTAGACAAAATTATATGTATTGTTACTTTTCCATAATAAAAGATTTCCTGAAACACTGTTTCAGTAACTTTTATTTTTGGATATAAGTGGGAAATTTTTAAGGTTGAGGCCCCAAATGCAAAAGAACATTGCTTTTGCATAATGTCTTTCGTAGACTATTGGAGTCGGGATTGAAAAGATGAATAGTAGTCAGCCTTTGGTTGTTTTATTTTTTTTTCTTCTTTCTGTCTAATATTTATTAAAGAATTCTCTTGTTCGTTTTACCATTCCCAACACCCCATTCTTTTCAATATATTTACATATCTGCTCAATCTTTATGTACATATCAACTAGTTCTGGAATTGCCAACCCATCCATTCTGCAAAATAAATGTCCTAACAAAGGTAAAATATTGAATGCAGTTGTTTGGTCTTTATCTTTAGTAGATTTTGTTTTCTAAAATGATTTCATTTTTTTCCTCCCTATCTCCTATAATGTGGTTATATTCCCATTTTGTTTTTTGTTCCCACCATATTCTGGTTGATTTGAATTATTTATTTTGGAGCATACGTGAAACATTACCATTGTTCTAAAAGTCACAACTCTACTCACAGACCACTCGTTTTGCAGGATGTGCTCTGAACTATCATTTTCTCTCATCCTTTTTGTCTCAGTACAATTTTCTTCTTCTTGCTACCCTGTTTCCACCTACTCTCTTTGGGTAATCAGTCGTACTAACTTCTGGTTTAGTTCTCCTATTTACATTTTCTCTCTCTCTCTCTCTCTCTCTCTCTCTCTCTCTCTCTCTCTCTCTCTCTCTCACATCTTCTTTTGTAAATGAAGAGTAGCACAGTGTAGATGCAATAGCCCTGTTACCTGCAGAGGATATGTTCCAGTACCCGTAGAGGATGCCTAAAAAGGCAGGTAGTTCTGATCTCCACTTATATTGTCATATGGTATATAGTGATCTTGGTCAGTCATTGACTGCAGGGCCAGAAGAATGGCTCAATGGTTAAAGTGCTTGCCCAGCAAGCTAGCTGCTAGTACCCAAGTTTCAGCACCATATAAGCTGGGCGTGGTGGTGCACGCCTGTAATCCCAGCAACTCAGGAGGCTGAGGCTGGAGGATTGCTGTGAGTCCAAGGCTAGCCTGGACTCTAGTGAGTTCAGGACCGACCTAGGCTATAGAATGAGATCCTTTCTCAAAAACAAACAAAAAAACCTGACTGCATATACTGCAATGATCTCATAAGACTGTATCACCTAGCGATGTCATAGTCATCTTAGATTGTGGAAGTACATTCAGTGATCACACAGTAATGAAATTGCTTAACAGCATATTTCTTAGGATGCATCCTCAACTTTAAGCAATTCATGGCTATTCTAATGTATTTTTCCCCATACATAAGTAAAGACTAATTTATAATTTTGTACAGTATTGACACCAATAGTTAAAACAGTTGTAACAGTATGCTGTAATAAAGGTTATGTGAACATGGTCTCTTTATCTGCCTCTCTTGATACTGTGTTGTACTGTACTCACCTTTCTTGTGATGGTGTGAGATGGTGCAATGCCTTCATGATGAGCTGAGCTGAGGTGAATGACAGGCACTTGGCGCAGTGTTGGGCTTGAATACAGGCACGGTGGTACTGCATTAAGCGTTACCAAGTGTGCTGGACATGGATACGCTGGACTAAGGAGTAGTTTATGGACTGGGTGGAGCAGAGTGATGGTGTGAGACTTCACATATGATTTAAAATTTATTATTTCTGGAATTTTCCACCTAATATTTTTGAACCAGAATTGCCTGGAATGACAAACTATGGAAAGTGAAACCACAGATAAGGTGGAACAATGTATTGTTTTATGCTTTAATAATATATCTTATTTTCATAATACAGTCATGTGTTTCTTAATGAAGGAGATACCTTCTGAGAAATGGATTGTTAAATGGTTTAATCATTTTGGGAATATCATAACATACTTAAGTCTGGATGATATAGGTCAGTCAAAGGACCTCTTGATTCAGCCAAGGATGCAGTAAATGTGAAATATTTCGGGCCAGTTGCAGCATAGCATAATATGCTTACATTAAAATTTTTGTAAGAGTATCCTCTCTAAAATGATAGGAAGGCAGGTGTATGTGATAAAAATATATGCATTAGAAACCCCTCTGCCAGTATGAAACTTGGGAAAAGGTAGAGCAGGGAGGGCATTGAATGAAAATGCTTTAAGTATGATATGTGCCTGCACAAATCTGAAAAAAATGAAAACCGTCAATCTGTATCTGTACTACCAATGCACACTAATTAAAAAGATGTGGAACAAAAAAGAATAGCAAAATACAAATGCTGCCCGCTGTGGCTAAGATATAAGATATTTCTCCAAAGTTTCACGTGATCAGAGGTCAGGCTTCTGGAAGGACAGTGGGTGATGGGGGCACTGTTCTCCATTAATCCATTGATGAATTCATAGCTGAATGAACTATTAGAAGTGGGGCCTGATTGGAGGTGGGTCACTAGGGATGTGACCTTGAAGGGTATATTCTTATTCCTGGTTCCTCCTTTTCTTTCTGTTTCCTGGCTGCTATGGGTTGGACAGCTTCCACCATTGCTGTTTCTGCCGTCTTGGAGCCAGCATTAATGGATTAAGTCGACAGAAGCCACGAGCCAAAACAGGCCTGTCCTCTTCTAGGCTGTAAGGGTTGATTATTTTGTCCCAGCAACAGGAAAGTGACTGATAGACCGCAAACCATGTACTGAATTACTGTTGCCCCATAGGTTTATATAACTAAAATAATAATTTTTAACTAAATAAAAATAATATATAAATACCCAAAATAGGGCAATGATAGGGCTGGACATGCAGCTCAGTACTAGTAGAGTCCTTGCGTAGTTGTGAGTTGAGTTCTGGGTTTAATCCCCAGCACTAAATAAAAGCAAAATAAAAAAGAACCCAACTAACTGAAATAATGATAAGATGTATAGCACAGTATGTGCATAAACTAGTAACATGTTTATCAAGTATTAAGTATTATATATTCCACATAATTGTATGTGCTATATATTTCTATACAGCTGGCATCATACTGGGTTTGTTTACAGACTTGTGCATAACACATTAAACTCTGGTGATGTTATGACATCGGTGAGAAACAAGGATTTTTCAGCTTCCTCCCACCATCGTTGAAACTCATCACAAGGCACATGACTGCAAAGACATTTATGTATATTAATACTGTATCAAGTTTATTCACATAATATATTCTGGAATCATTTCTTATCATCAGTTCATAGAAGACTTCTGATTCTTTTTTAGCTGCATGGATATAGGATATGCAACCACTCTCTTGTATTAGAGTGTTCCCAACACTGTGTCTTGCGTTTGCAAACTGTTGGAATGATATATAAGCCTGAATGTATATACTTTGTTACTGAGGTATATCTTCAGGGTAAATTCTCAGGGGAGAAACTGCAGCTGAAAGGTAAGTATACATGTCTTGTTGCTAGGTCTGGCTAAATTTCCTTTCAGAACAGCAGTGTCTGTCGGTATTCCCACTGTCAGTGTTGTATGTGAGAACACCTGTTACTCCACAGCCTTGTTCACAAATGGGCTGTCATAACATTTACTGGGGCCCAAACTGATGAGTGAGAATGGTATCAACATGTCTTCTAATTTATAGTTTCCTCAGTAAGATTGAACATCTTTTCACTTTTAAGGCCTGTTTTTGTATTTGTTTTTATTTATTTTATTGTGGTAATAGGAATTGAGCCCAATATTGAGCAACACTGAGCTGAGCTATCTCCAGCCTCTTTTAGTTTTTGATCTTGAAATAGGGTCTTACTAAGTCACTCATTTGCTCAGGCTGGATTCAAACTTGGAATCTTTCTGCCTCAACCTACCAGAGTTATGGAATTATAGGCCTGTGCCACCCGGCCCAGCTTGTTTTACATTAAAAGGTCATATCTGATACATGTATCTTTGATGTTGTTAGGTGTTTACTTTCAACTTGCCAGGCAGTAGTTCTCTGTAAATACCAGGAGTTAACATAACTTTTCTCTTTCAGATCTTCCATGGTGGCTTATTCTAATTCGACAGAAAGCTCTGGTGGGCAAACTCCCAGGAGACCATGAGGTCTGTAAAGTTACCAAAATTGCTGTGCTATCGCTTTCTGACATGGAACCTCAGGATCTTGAGCTAGAGGTAAGGTGAAGTCAAGGCAGGTTTATAGACAGCTGATAAAAATGTAATAGCAAGTGTGAGGATTTTGTTCAATAGACTAGGACATTTTTCCATAGACTTTGCACATTTTTAGAATAATACCTTTAAGATAATTTAATTCCACGGAGTCCACCCTTCCTTATAGTAGTAGAACCTTTACTTAATATAGTATGAACTTCGACGTGCAAGACACACAGAAGTAGAACCACTTTGGGTGAGGTGGTATCTCCGAGAAAGCTGTTTTCTACTTAAAGCACTGCTGCTAACACTGTCAAGTTTAGTTTGAAAAATCCTGATTTAGAGGAAAGAGTCAAAGGGGGAGATTTATATTTTATTATATCTTTATTTACCTATGTTCTTGAAAAGATTGTAAGCATATATTATTCTTATAATTTTAAAAAAGTTTTTTAAAAAAAGTACAATCACTTGACCGAGCCCGCTCGGTCAGTCAACGAGAACACGAGTGGGGGAGTGCGGATTGAAGAAAACTGGACTCTTGCAAGGGACGCTGCAAAAGACGCTTTATTGTTTACATCTTCCCTTATATACCCTCTTTGCCTTCCCACTAGTCAACAGTCACGTGTTTCCACTCCTGATGGAAAACAAAAAACACCTGGAACCGCAAACGGTCAAAACAACACTCGCAAAAGGTCAAAACAATGCATGATTTAGATAGCTAACACCTGGAATTCCATATGGTCAAACGGTAAAGGAACTTGGCCGAGGTCAGCAATGCTGAGGCTCCGGAGCCCTGAGGGCCCCAACATTCACTGATCTGGCGCAGTCTTGATTTTCCGTGGGGGAACCCAGCTCACAAGTAGCATGACTTAGGCCAAAATAAAGAGATTATCTAGGGCCAGTATTTTTCATCACAAGGTGCTACCTCCGGTAGAAGGAACTTAAAAATCAAAACAGTGTTTATATTAAGGATTATCATCATGCAATGATGGGATTAACACAAAAGATTAGAGTTTGTATGAAAAGCTGAGTATAAATATAGTGATCTTGTTAATTAGGGGTAAAAGTAGCTGCAGAGAAAATATTTCCAGATCCTATCATAGTAGTTGATACACTTTTTTTCTCAACAGGATATAATTTTATAAATTTGCACTGTACTTTTTTCTTTCTTTTCATCTTGTTTTCTGGCAAAACACAAAGAACAGCTAAGTTGAAAAGCACAAATTCCTCACTGATTTTCTAACAGACTAATTTAAATCTAGTATCTTTTTTTTCAATTTCCATGTACCTCCATTTAAAAGGAACTTTTAAAAGCTTAATAAGTTTTGTTATGTTTTGTTGATTATGCAGTAAGTTGTAAAGAAGAAAAAAGTACCACTGTTTAAAAAATCCTTGTTAAGATTCTAACTAAATATTCTCATACATATGTGTGTGTGTGTGTATATATATATATATATATATATATATATATATATATATAAAATCAATAATCCTTGTTAATATTCTAGTTAAAACTTAAACTTAATTAAAATTGGTGTTTCCATTTGTCCCAACCTCTTTAGAGGACTCGTAGTATTTTCCAAATTTTCAGAATTGATTTTATGTTTTATATTCTTATTATTTAATGAACCTACATATCTTATACACATAAAGCAGATTGTTAAACAAAACTCATTCTGTGGTTTTTAAGTATAATATGTCTAATTTGGATTTCTGTACATCGCTTTAAATGTTTTTCTTCCTTTCTACCAGTACCCTTAGGCCGTTTAGTATGGATTCTGTTCTCAGATTTGCTCGGGTCTACTAGCTTGTCTTCAGTAATTGGAGCAGAAGCAATTTTATTTCAGAATCCAGTAGTAATAGAATTTCTAATTTTCTGCCTCAGTTGTTTTTTTACCTGAGGCATATGGCTTATTTCTTCTAGTTTAAAAAATGTGTGTATTATGTGTGTGTATATATATGTGTGTTTGTCTATATAGAGTGTGTGTATATATATTTATACATATACCGTCACCTATTTAAAGTATGTATAATTCAGTGTTTTTTGTATATTCACAGAATCATGTGACTAACACTACAATTTTTAGAGCGTTTTTGCCATTCCCTTAAAAAAAAAAACCCATACTTATTGGCTGCCAGTCCTTCTTTCCCCCCAGCCTTTTGCTTTCTCAGCCTTAGGCAGCCATTAAGTTCCTTTCTGTCTGTTTATAACTTCGTAAGTTTTGAATATCTCGAATAAATAGAATTATACAATATGTAGCCCTTTGTGACTGACTTTCAAATACTGGCCGCAGTTAACCGTGTACCATTTTTAGAAAAAGATCTGGCTGGGCTTGGTTGTCAGCACTCGAGGATCCCAAGTTTGAGCCCAGCTTGGTTGATTTAGCAAGACCCAGTCTCATAATCAAAAATCAATAATGGGCTGAGGACTCGGTTCCCAGTAAAAAACACACACACACACGCGCGCGCGTCTATATGAAGGTTTATATGTGATTTGTAGGATTCAAGTAAATGAAAACATAGGTGTTTTTTCTTTGAAAAAAATACCCTTTAAATTGTTATAGGCTTGGGTCTGGAGGAATCCTAGCAGGCGCTGAATCAAGCCCTAAGTACCTGAAGTCGATTCCCCAGCACCACATAAGCTGGGCATGGCGGCGCACACCTGTGATCCCATCAGCACCTGGGAGGCTGAAGCAGGAGGATTGCTGAGTCCAACGCCAGCCTGGGCTCCATAGTGAGTTCAGGACCAGCCTGGGCTATACAGTGAGACCCTGTCTCACAAAATAAAAATAAATAAATGAAGTGTTACAGGGTTACGTTCCATTTGTACATATCTTATTTGTTCTGTCTCATTGCCTTAGTAGATAACTGTCTCACTTTCCACTGAATGGCTCTTTAAAATTTTATTTCCAGATGAGTATAGATACCAACTCTTAGAGTGACTTAGTGAGAACCTATTTCAAGATCAAAAACTAAAAGACTAAAAACTAAACTAGTTTTTCTATTCGTAACGGCACCGGGAGCTCTTCACCTTGTCTGGGAAACATTAAGTTGCAATGTGATAGAAAAACTAAGGGAGAGCCATGTAATTCCTGGTGGTTTTCTTGTTGTGTGTCAAAGTTCTAATAAGCATTTCACCACTGACTGCATAGAACTGGTCGAGTCTCTGGAAAAAGGAAGACGATCCTCCTGCTGGTACTGTGCCTTGTAATCCCCAAGAGCTGTCTCCTAACCCAGCTCCTTAACTCTGGGAGCCATCCTGAGAGGTCATTTTCTTGTCCCAGTTTTATGGCAGGACTAACTAACCTTTTTGGAAAGATAGTTGTCTATACTCTCTTTCCTAAGAATAATTACGTGGAAGATTCTAAAATATTAAATACTTATGTTTATTGTAAGTAAACGAGTAAATTTCTATTAAGAAAACCTCTATTGAGAAAAGTCGGGTTTAAGAGACTGAGAAAGACTTCTGGTGAAGGTGGTTTGGTAGGCTCATGCTTATGCATATTTGCAACTCTTACCTAAATGTTTTGAGGCCATAGTTGTTTTAGAATTCAAGGCTATTTGGAATGAGGATATTTCCAGAAGATTATTCCATGTGTTGTCGACATCTTCAGTGTGTCTGGAGCCTTACCCTACATATAAAATGTTAATATTTCTCTCTTTTTTTTGAGATAGAGGCTTGCTCTGTAGCCAGGGTTGGTCCTGAACTCACTATGTAGCCCAGGCTAGACTTGGACTCATGGCAGTTCTGCCTCAGCCTCCCAAATGCTGAGAATACAAGCATGCACCACCAGGCCCAACTTTGTGTGGTACTGGGAAATAGAACTCAAGGCCTTGCCCTTGCTAGGCAAGTGCTTTAACCACTGTACCATTCCTCCAGCCAGTATTTCTCTTTTTTTGTTGTACTTCTGGGGATCAAATCCAAGGATACTTTACCGCTGTTCCACATCTTCACCCTAGGGTGTGTGTGTGTGTGTGTGTGTGTGTGTACGCGCACATGTGTTAAGTTTTGAGGCAGAGTCTTGCTAAGTTGCCCAAGTGGGACTTGGACTTGTAATCCTTCCACCTTGGCCTCCCACAGTTCTGAGATTACAGGCATGCACTGCTGGACTCATCTACATTAATATTTCTTTAAAAATCTTTTTTTTCATAATAAGGTGGTAAATGATGATTGTCAACCTCCTATCAGTTCAGGGAATGTTGTGCCATAAAATGAGTTTTTAACAACCTTAAAAAATAAACTTTCTGGTGTCAGAGGTTTCTTGGATTTTGGAGTTGTGGATAGAAAGTTAAGGATGGTGGCAACTCTGTGTGAAACCGAAGATGAGAGTAGATGAAAGAAAGATAGGTGGCATTGCCAGCCTTAGAAAGAGAGTCTTCATAGACCTTAAGTGGAATAGTAGAGTGAAATGAAGCTACAGGTTTTTCTGGGCCTGGATCTAAAAGCAGGCAGTCGTGAGGGAATTGGCCCTTGCACTGTAAGTTGGACTAAAAAGGCTTTATGGGAGAGAGGAATTTGGAGCCACGTGTAATACAGGTGGTCCAGTGGAGCTCCTCAGCTCATAAAAGGAGGCTGTGAGATTTTGTGTACTTAATGGGATTACCCTGTGTAAAGAATCTCTTGAGTGCTACTTCCACTAAGAATTGCTAGCCTGGACAAAAGCTAAGGGTCTGAATTGACACATTAGCAACGCGTGTGAAGTGATGGGGTTGCTGGGACAGACTTTGGGAAGAATGGTGGAAATGACGCACAGATCCTTTGATTAGGCGGCTGTGGGTGGCGTAGTCATCACCTGATTTGGGAAATAGGTGTTGATCAGTTTTAGAAATGCTGAGTGTCTTAGTTACTTTTTCCTTGCTGGGACAGAACAGTCAACATCCACAATTTAGGGGAAGTAAAATTTATTTTGCTCAGTTTCAGAAGGTCACAGCCCATTCGTGAGCAGCCTGCAATGGGGGAAGCACACGCAGAGGGGCTCCTCCCAGAAGTTGAGTGAGGGAGGAAGGGTGGAATTAGCATATGCTCTTCCAGGTCCTGTTCCCCGTGGTCTACCCCTTCTGGGTTAAGTCCCAGGCATTGGCCCCTTCCTGCCAAATCCCAACAGCATAAGTACTTCATAACATCCAAATACATGAGCCTTTTGGGTGACACTACACTGGGTTTCAGAGATGAGGTGTCTGTCACACATAGAAGACTTGAGCTCAAGGTGAAAGTGGAGTTAAACTTAGTTGTAGTTAAAATGAGGAGAGAGAGTAACATTTTCTAGACAGCACATGGAGAGCAAGAAAGCTGAGATAGAACATGGTGAACACAGAGACACCAACAAGAAGACCAGGAAAGAGCAGCCAAAGGTAGGAAGAACCCAGAGATTTTGGTGTCAAGGGACCAGAAAGACAGCAAGGAGTAGTCATTCGTGCCATTAGAGCAGATGTATTATTTCTTGGCGCTGAGCTGTCTCGGTCTATATATAATCTTCACTCCTGGACCCCATTCAGTTAGACCAGAGTCGTTGCAGTTCCAGAGAAGTGATACTGTTTATCCTGTGCTCACTCGTGGTGTGGACTTTAGGACTGCAGGATGGATTTGAGGTTCTGGTACACGTGAACATGGTGATGAGTGCTAGGAAAGGGGCTGTTAGAGGTTGGGTCAGGGAGAATGGTGAACGATGATAGGAAACACAACTGGAAGCTAGCCTTGGAAAGAGAGGACAGACAGACAACTCCTACCTCCTGAATGTGAAGAAGGTGTTGGGGGAGACTAAATGTGCTCCCACAAGTGTATTTGTTAGAATAGGTCTTTAGAATAGTCCGATACAGTCCTAGGGAGAAATGATATTTGGCTTGGATGTTTTTATGTATGAGCTGTGCCTGACAAGTGCATAATCACCTGTTTCATGTACTAAAATTGTCGCTGTCTACAACCAGGTTTGGGTCATGTTTTTAGATCTTTAAAAGAAAGTATTAATATGAGTAGATAATTGTGACGTTCTCTATAGAAATTGCTAACCAGCAATTGCTTAGTGTCACAAGGAAAGTAATGCAGAAGAGTAATGGGAGAGCACCTTTTGAAACTGTGTCTCTGCTGTTCCAGAGACACTAAGCAAAGGGACGAGGAGGCGTAGACTACCTGTGTGCCTCTTAGTGAATCTGTGGGCTCTACTTGTTCTGTAGCATCAGAGTCCGCTCAGTCACTTGAGTCCAATGACAGGCTCTGCTGAGGTACTGGAGGTTATGAGTCAACAACACTTTGATTCCTTTATTTGGAGCTTATGTTAAATTAGTGGAAGGGGCCTGCAATCCCAGAACTTTGGGAGGCTGAGTCAAGAAGATCTCAAGTTTAAGCCCAACCTGGGCAACTTAGTAACTTAGTGATACCTTGTCTCAAAAAAAATTTTTAAAAAGGAGGGAGTTAGGGATGTAGCTCGGTGTATAGTGCCAAAAAAAGGTATGGTTTGGGAGAGACGGATATTATATGTCAACAGAATACTATTTAATAGTCATGTGGGACAAAACACCCAACACCTGCACCTTAAAGGAGACATTAGTTTTGGCTCACGTTTTTCAGTTAATTCAGTCCCAGTTGGTTGGCTTCAAGGCATACCCACCGTGGTGGAAGGGAATGGTGGAGGGAAGCTGCTCGCCAAATGGCAGGCAGGGAGCAGAGGGAGGTGGGAGGAGTCAGGAGCGAGGATATATACCCTTCCAGGACCTCCAGCCAGGTGCTGCCTTCTTCTAGGGCCTACAACTATGAGCCACTCACCTTCCAAAACTCCCACATTTGAATATATGAGACTTCTGGGGAATATTTTAGATCTCAACTAGAAAATCTATGTAGTATGTTGGGAAGTGTTAACTACTCATGGAAATAAGAGGTGAGCACAGTGAGGTGTAGTAGCAGTGCCCAGGAGAAGAGGCTACAGTAAGCTGTATGGGCAGGGGTGTCCGGGAGGTGAAGCATCCGGTCATGTGGAGGACCCATGAGGAGGCTGACCTGACATAGTGCTGGGAGCCACGTGTGTGTCCTGAACAGAGCAAGTGTGAGATGTGCAGGTAGAAATGTTAGGACCTGTGAGCTGGAGTTTTGGGTGTGAGCTGGGCTGGAAGTACTCATTCAAGAGGGAGAGTTTGACATATGGATGATATTTTAAGCCATGAAGCTGGATAAAAATCACTGAGGTAGTGAACGTAGGTAGGGAGGGGTTCAGGGACTGACCCTTGAGGCACCTGGACAGTAACGTCAAATGGTTGTCTCGGCTCAGGGATGCAGGCCTGTGATCTCAGCACTCTGGGAGGCTGAGTCAGGAGGACTGTGAGTTCAAGCCCAGCCTGAGCATCTTAGCGAGACACTCTCTCAAATTTAAAAGTTAAAAAAGGGACTGGGAATGAAGTGCAATGCAAAGGCCCTAGGATAGTTCCTCACTGCACACACACTCGCACCTGCAGAGAGGCAGTCTTGGGTGTTGGGAGTTTGCTTGGAGGTTCTGGCAGCGGAGCATAGCTACTGCTCTTGACCATGGAACGAACGGTCCTCTAAGGGGGAAGGTCGTCCTCTTCAGTGGAGCTTGTGGCTTCTGGAGGGACACACATGGAGAGGTGAGGGAGGAAGGGGACAGTGTGTAGCCAGCCAGGTCAGCCGAATCAATGCTGGAGATCAATAGGATGACAGATGCTGCAGCCAGATCACCCTCACATCAGTCAGAAAGGTAATGGGGCAAAACTACGTGGGAACAGGCAGGTTAGGGAAAGAGATGGGAGGAGTGGGGTGGTGAGGAACATGAAATAATAGGAGCGTAGCCAGCTGGAGAAGAAAGATCAAGGGGAGAGAACTATCATAGGCTTGTCCGGTCATCAGACCGTTAAGCAGCAGGAGTGGTGAGCAGGGAGTTGCTGGGGTTGTGTCCAGACACTTTGTTCTCTCCTTCCCTGTCGTTCAAGCTCTTGATAGTTTTGCTTATTTGAAATAAGTTAGCTCAGTTTTCACAGTAGGACTGCTTCATCTTTAGTAACTCCTCTGTTTTTGTTTTTGTTTTTTTTTATTTTTTTGCTACTGAGGCCTTCGCACTATACCACATACCCCACTGTTAATTTTTTGAAACATGGTCTTTCTCTGTAGATCAGGCTGATCCTGAGCTCACTATCTAGGCCAGACTGGCCTTGAACTCATAGCAGTCCTCCAGCCACAGCCTCCTGGGTGCTGGGTAACAGCTGTGCACCGCCTTGTCTGCTTTCCACTCTTACTACTTTTTGTTTTGAGATAGAGCCTCCCTGCATTGCCCGGGCTAGGCTTGAACTTGCAGTCTTCCTGCCTCCGCCTCACAGCGTGCTGACTACAGGCATGTGTCGCCACCCCGAGCTCGTTCCATTGTTTTAAATGTCGAGCAGGAGCAGCTTGGAGTTGTCAGTAGTATTTGGCAGCCATAACTTTGAGAAGGCATGGAGTCAGCTGTAGATTCCACTGCACCTGCAGACAGGGTCCAGTTACTGGTCTCTGTCCAGATTTGGAAACACACAGATTGTTGTCATCTCTCTCTAACCCCAGAGTTTGAGTTAGCTTCTGTTTTCCTTATCCATCTTCTATTAATCATTAGTTTGTAAGACTCTTACGAACAACAAGCACTTAGTAACTTAATAGGAGTTTCATACTAAGTATAGCAATAAAAATAGTGTGTTTAAAAAATGAAATTGTTCTGCATAATATTAATAGAATTCTTGTGTATTTCTCAAAATATGTACTTTTTATGTTGAGCCATGTGAAATTATGTGTGAAAACCTTGGCTCTAACCAGATAGCCTTCTTTAGAGCTTCCCGTGTCTTTCTGTGTCACAGCCACATTCCCGTTCCCATCCTCCCCCTCTCCTTTGTCAGTTGGACTGAACATTTCCTGTAGCCCTAGTTTAACTAGTCTCTTAAACCATGTATCATGTGACTTCATTAGTGTGTGGGGAAACAAGAGAGGAGGGAGGGATTGAAATTAATATTTAGTGCAGATACTTAACAATAACCCTGAAATACAGCAAATGTTTACTTTATAGTATTTTTATTCTTAGGTGCCAGTTTTCAAAACACTAATAATTTCAAGCAGAGCATTTTACTCTTGGGTTGTGTTGTGAGAACTTTTTAATATAATGATTATAGTCCTACCCTGAATTTTCTGCCTGTGAATTCTAAGTGTATCTTTATCTTTATTCTTTGTTTTGTCTCCTCTGTGACTTTCCAATCATGGAGACCACGTGTGTTTTCTATCTAGTTGATCTGTTTGGTCGTGTCACTACCTCTTGGAGTTTACTTTTCACCCAAATGCATGGGCAGTAGCTTTTATGTCTACATAGCGCTTGAATGTTCAATGTACATTAAATTAATAAAGAATCATCTTTCTCTCTCTAATGGTTAGCTCTGTAAGAAGCATCATTTTGGGATTAACAAACCAGAGAAGATTATACCATCTCCTGATGACTCGAAGTTTCTATTGAAGACATTTACGAACATAAAGTCCAATGTGTCTGTTCCGAATAAAAAGAAAGTAAGAGGTTCCCCTCCCCAGATTATTCTTTTTTAGTACATATTTGTTATACATAGTAATTGCATTCACATTGAGGAACTGGTGTCCACGCGTATCCCACCGTCACCACTTCTACTTCTTTCTCCCCTCTGGCTCTCTCCCCCTCTCGTGCACCCTCTTTCCCTGTCCACACAGTCCATCTCCCTGTCTCCTGCCATCAGGCTTTCATTTTGCTCTTTTACCTAGCTACACTCTGGGCTTCTCATATTAGCGAGATCACGCAGTGTTTGAGCTTCCATGTCTGATTCATTTCTGTAAGCACAGTGGTCTCAGGATGCATCCATGTTCCTACAGATGACTCAGATTTATCAAGAAAGTAAAAGCCTAATTGGACAGAGCTTTGAATTCATCTCTGACTAATCATAAAGTGAGCAGTGATTTTCCTGCCAGTCATCTGTTATATTTAAGCACAGTCTCTTCATGTCCTTGCAAGTGATCTGTCTTGGCAGTCATGCATGCTTATAGGCTCTACGTTTAATTCCTACAGTAATTAATAGTGGAATGATTTCTTACAGGTTAAGGAAAGTAAAGAAAAGGAGAAGTTGGAGAGGAGGTTACTTGAGGAGTTGCTGAAGATGTTCATGGATTCAGAATCCTTTTATTACAGCTTGACCTACGACCTGACCAATTCGGTGCAGCGGCAGAACATTGGGGAGAGGGACAACCGCCCCCTGTGGCAGAAGGTACTACTCACAGCTCATAGCAGGGTTTTGCCTCTGAAACAGTGGTGGCCTAGTTTGTCTTTTGTAGGAAAACACAAATAATAATGCCTTTCTGAACGCATTTTTTTCCTCTGCCTGTTCTAGGTTGATGACCGATTTTTTTGGAATAAGTATATGATAAAGGATCTTACTGAGATTGGTGTGAGTAGTTGTTTCTAAAATATCCTGTTGTAGTTGTTAAGCTAATGGTTTTAATTGCATTAAGATAAATTTTTGAGTCTCACCACGTAATGGTTTCCCCTGTGGAAGGGAATCTTTAGCTTGGAAAAACCAACACATTATTTAAGATCATTTATAATTTCACTGCTTTGACACCAGCTTGCCATTCTAGAGGTTCTCAAAAGATGGCAGAAATTTAAGGCTGTGGAACTCATGTCCATAGAGTTACTGAGAACAGATATTTTGTTTGTACTCAATGGGGATGTGTAAATCCAGTTTTCCTGTAATATCCCTCTTCTGCCCTCCTTTCCCTCTGTTTCTCATCTGGGAATTGGAGTAGACGGGTCCCCAAGGTCATTCAGTACTGCCAGGATTTGATTCAGGGAAGACACAGACTCTTATAAAATGATTGCATGAAATTCTTGTATGATACCTTTTTTCCTCTATTCTGTCACATGTTGGGGAAGAATTATAACCAAAGATAGTTTGTTCATTTGATCAACAAATATTTATCGGACTGTATGTGCCACATACTGTTTTGGATACTAAGTAAAACAGGCATAACTGAGTAAGATCATATATTACCATTTTCTTAACCTTTCAGACATTTTCCTCCAGGTTCTTTGTTTGTTTGTTTTGGTGATGTTGGGGAATAGAACCCAGGGCTTTTGCACTATGGTACCTTCCCAGCCTAGTTTTTGGTTTTGACTTTGAGATAGAGTGTTGCTAAATTGCCCAAGCTGGTCTGTATCTTGGGGTCCTCCTGCCCAAGCCCCCCAGAGTGCTGGGATTATAGGTCTACACTACCAGACCCAGCTTTACATCACTGGATGAAAGTGAAAACTTGCCATCAAGGTGTCATTCGGCCACATGCATTTTTCTGTTCCTGTTCAGAGTCTGGCGTTGGTTGCTAGAAGAAAAATGCAAAGAGTGGTGGGGAGAGTAATGAACACAAGCAGACCTTCCGTCTCACTGTAGCCAGCTCCGAGGGCCTGCTGGTGTGGTCCCTACACACAGCTGCGAGCGGGACCCGGGGCACATGAGAACAGAGGGAGATGGAGCTGGACTCGTGCCGGGGGAAAGCTGGCTCAGTTGTGCTAACATGAAGGACAGTATAGGCTCTAAGCTTAAGACTAGGTCCATGGCTCAGATGGGAATTAGTGTTAGGATTAGGGTCAGGTATGTGGCTAGGGTTGGGGTTACAGTTAGTGTTAGGTTTAAGGTCATGGTCCGTTCTTGTGCTAGTGTTTAGGCAGTCCTAGGGTTAGAAAAACAGCTGGGGAGAGCATAACTTGCTGAAATTCGTGCTAAGAATGAGTTTATGACTAGGTTTAGGCTCAGGGCCAGATTTAGGGCTAGAGTTAGGGTTAGAAATGGAATCTGGGCTAGGGTTAAGGTTAGGGCTACGGTTATACCTAGGCCTACATTTATACCTAGGTTTAGGTGTAGGTCCATGGTGAATGTCAGGGCTGGGTTAAGGGTTAGAGTCAGGTTTCAACTTTTCATTGTTTCCTTAGTGCCAAAAGGACTAATGTTGATAGCTACTTTTGTTCAATATTTACTATATACCAGCCACTGTGCTAACCATGTTAAATAGATTGGTGGTTTAAGAGTTATTTATTTAAGATTTATTTGTTAGTTATTTGTCTTTCATGGGGGGCACTGAGGCGTGGTGAAGAGACCTTCCATTAGTAATGCGTGGTACAGCTTGGATTGTACTCAGGCAATCGATCCTATGTTGTATTTTCTTGTCTTTTTTTTTTTTTGGAATGATCACCATAAAGAAGAAAGAAAGGTCGTGTTTCCTTCCCTTCTTCCCTTAGCGTGCAATAAGCAGAAAGCATGGTTGTTGAGGAATAGGTTTCCGCCTCTGCTACACTGACATGCACGTGCTGACTGCTGTTTGGAGTTCAAGTAGAGGTGCTTTACGGAGTATAAACAGCATGACATTTTGCTTCCAGACACCAGATGTGGACTTTTGGATTATTCCCATTATTCAAGGTTTTGTGCAAATTGAAGAACTTGTGGTTAATTATAATGAGTCATCTGACGATGAGAAAAGCAGCCCGGAGACGCCCCCTCAGGAGTCTACCTGTGTAGATGACGTTCACCCGCGATTTCTCGTGGCTCTCATTTCACGCCGGAGTAGGCACAGAGCAGGTGAGTAGTGGGCGGGAATGGCGTGCACATCAAATCCAGGCGAGGAGTGAAGAGCTACCCGAGTGTTTAAATGCATGTGACATTGTGGACGTGGGAGCACAGCTAGCTCCTGAGTGCTCAGTGACACTCCGTATCGTGATGTAGTTAGGGACTAATTTTGGAAGAGTGTAAATGGGGAGTTAGTGAAATGAGACAGAAAAGGAGATGGATATACGCAGAGGGAAGAAAGTCACCTGGGCGGTGCTTGTAAGGACTTGTGTCCCCGCTGACACCCTGTGTGCCAGTGATGAATTCTTCCCCAGTGCTAGTGTCTTGGGAAAACCCTTCACCTTCAGTTCAGGAATGATCTTCAGTTCTGTTGTTTAAAGATGACGGTGCGTACCATTATCACCCCGAGTAGGTGATACTGCTCTTCTGCAGTTACACACAGAATCCCCAAGGCTTTTCTGGAACACGTACTTTTGATTAGGAAATATTCAGCCAGATAAATAAATTTTTTAAAATGGTACAGTTTTATGTTTTAATTTTCTTTTAGGCATGCGCTATAAACGAAGAGGCGTAGATAAAAATGGAAATGTTGCAAATTATGTGGAGACTGAGCAGTTAATTCATGTTCACAATCACACCCTGTCATTTATTCAGACACGCGGCTCCGTGCCTGTCTTTTGGAGCCAGGTTGGGTATCGATATAATCCCAGACCTCGGCTGGATAAAAGTAAGCATGCTGTGGATTATTTTCTTTGCAAATGATGGTTTCAAAGAGGCTGCTGCTGCTGCTGCTGCTGCTTCTTCCTCTTCTTCTTCTTCTTCTTCTTCTTTTTTTTTTAAACTAGGTAATTGACAGGCTGGATTTACTTTGCCAGATACTTCATTTGAAACAATGACTGCTAGGAACTGTTAGGGCCTGACCCGGGGCTTAGCAGGAGAGAGCTTGCCTACCATTTCCAGTACCATGAAACAATAGTAACAGCAGCAATAAATCTTACCGTGAAATGTAATCGAAGGTTAGGTAATAATCACAGGAGTAATGATAGTTGACTAAATTGATTTTTTGAACATTTGACAGTTTCTGGGGCTAGGGATGTAGCTCAGTGGTGGAACACTTGCCCTACTATGTGCAAAGCCCTGGGTTTGGTCCTAAACTGCTGCCAAAATATAAGATTTTCTAACGTTAGAGCAAAACATAGTTTATTTTATAGAGTTAATGTTGCTTTTGCTTTGAATATTTTATTCAGTGTTTAAGAAAGGGCAATGTGGCTAATGTTTGTAAGAAGCAGGAAGTGTATGAAGAAGATATAATCTGCCAGAAATAAGTAAGATACATTAAGAATCTTTTTTTTTGAAAAATTGTTTTATTCCAGTATTTCATCTTTAGCACTGGAATAGTTAAGTCATTTAAATTAGACTATTGAATGAAATTGGTTTAAAAATACAGTGTATTTTTTCTTTGAAGAATTCCATAAAACTTCAGGGTTTTTTTGGAGCAACTTTTGTTCTCTTACTGTAAGTCACAGGAAACCTTTTCTGAGAAGTAGGCTAGATGTATAAATATTCAATGTAATTTCACCGTTGGCACTTTCAGATATGTTTTAATTTTGTCTGATTGGGAGACATTGCAGATATTTGGCTTAGCATTTTATTTTAAAATGATGGTTAAATGTTCTTATATTTATTCTTAAACATGAGAAGGAAAAACAGATTCTGCGTCGCTTCTTTGTAGGTGAGAAGGAAACTGTCGCCTATTTCTGTGCCCATTTCGAAGAACAACTGAAAATTTACAAAAAACAGGTGCGCTTTCATGTGCAGTGTGAAATGTTCCTTTGTGTGTGGAAATGACTGTGTATTTGTTTCAAGTCTCACAGAAATAACAGTACCATTCATGATCAAACAATGCAACATTTGAAACGAAGTTAAAACACACGTCAGCTAAGAATATTCTTTATATTCTGCAAGAATAGTCACTTAGCTTCTTTAGACTGTTTTGGGATAAGACAAAGAGATTAGATTGTTGTCAGTTAATTTTTGCAGTTTGACAGGTATCTAGTCTAAAAACTGAAAGTCATCTCTCAGTACCACCTACTACTTTCTTTTTCCTCTCCCCTTTCATATGTACTTAAACACTCATGTAAGAATGCAGTGTAAATCAAAATCAACACAAAATACTAGATGAGATACAAGTTTGTAGTTTCAATACAAGATTAAGCCACAGGACCAGTCTGCATGTGTAATGCTGTGGGATGCATTTATCTGACAATGATGATCAGTAGAGCTGGAAAAAATAACCTAAGGTGTAATAAACATACAAAAAACACCATGTATATGGAGAAGAAAAAGAAAACTACCAGAGAGCACAAAAGAAAGCCTGGGGCTGGAGGAATGACACAGCTGTTAAAGTGCTCCCTGAGTTGGATTCCCCAGCACCACATAAGCTGAGAATAGTGGCGCATGCCTAAAATCCCAGCTCTGCGGAAATTTAAAAACCATATTGTGGAGCAAGAAGAGAAAAAGCTCCCATAGCGTATGGTATGTTATTTTTAAAATCCCACAAAATGAAATTATGCCATTTGCATGTATGTAGCTCTCACCCACCCATTTTGTCCACGAACCAACATGGCATGCACATTTACATAAGAGACAAAGGACGCCCCAAGTGCTAACACTTGCAGGGAGGGCCGAGGACCTGGGTGTGGTCAGGCGGGACGGCCTTATTCTACATTTGAACTTATTAAAATGTGTGTAAATCCCCTAATAGTAACCTTTGTAATTAGGAGTAGCATTACAAAGAATCACATTTTAAATGTAACAGCACGCCATAGTAAACATGAAGCAGTGCTGAGCTGTGTGAGCAGAGGAAACACCTCATCCCCGCTTCATGTTTACTTTCACATTAATTTTATAGGTGCGTGCATTGAGGAGACACTTTGATTTCTTACGGCACCTCCACAGTGGTCACTTGTCTCCCTTCTCCTCCTGGGTAATTGCTCTGTGGGGCGATAGGCCCACCGTCAGGCTCAGGTACGGTGGTGCCATTGCCTTCCCAGGGATTGGCATGTTCATTGGCGATTTGGCCAGTGGGGTCTGATGTGGAGGAGCCCCCTGGGAGCTGCTGAGGAATGATTTCCTGCTGTAGTAAAAAGAAATACAGGAACCACATTCTCCTTGTGGCTTTTGTTTCTGGGTATATTGGGGAGCTGTCCCAAGACTGTAAATGAATTGGCTGGAGGCAACAAATATGCTGATAGGATTTTTAAAAAGTTGGAAAGAATGACAGAATAAAAAAAAGTTTCGAGTTAGATCCTTGGTGGTATTGGGAATCCAGCCAGTCTGAACTGAGCTACTTCAGACTTGCTCTCAATGTAAGTCAGTGACCTGTTTGTCATCTGTAGCAAAAACAAAGCAAAACAACAAAATAACACCTTGAGAAAATGCATATTCACAATTCAAAACTTTAGTCAAAATAGAGCTATACTGTGGATACCATGCTGCAGCTGTTTTAAGGAGTCATGGCCTTTAGATGTTTCTTCATTGGGGAAACCTTTAGAATAATTAATTTTGCTGTTATTAAAAGAAAAAGTCTCTATGTCTAGGAGGATGCTACACACTTATAATTCCAGCACTTGGGAGAGTGAGGCAGAAAGATCATGAGTTTAAGGCCAGTATGGGCTATATAACGCGTTCAAGGCTGGTCTGGACTATGCTGGGAGGCCCTACCTCAAAAAACAAGCAAAATCGCAGAAACATCTTTTACATGTTTTGGGATAATTATGTGTTTTAGAGAATAAATTTATGGAATGACATTGGCCCAGTGGTACAAGCCTGTCATCCCAGCATCATGGGAGATTTGAGAAAGGATAATTGCCAGTTCAAGCCCAACCTGGGCAGCTCAACAACTTAGACCAAATCTAAAATCAGAAATGGATTCAGTGTAGAGGCTCTGGGCTCCATCCCTAGTACTAATAAGTTAAGTAAATAAAACTGGAAGTGAAATTGCGGGATCAAATTGTAGTTAGGGAGGTAGGTAGGTACCACTCTTTTCAAAAGATAACTCCATTTCACACTTCCAGGAACCTTGGGTGCTAGTGTCTGTTTTCCCACACTCCCCACTACTGTTTATATTTAATATTCAGGTTTACCTATATTTATGTAAAACTAGTTTTCTGCCTTAAAATTTGCATTTCTTTGATTATTAACAAAGCTGTAGTCTAATGTTTATTGGCTGTTCATATAATTTCTCTTCTGAACTTTCTCATTTTTTTTTCCTTTCGGGACTCATAGCACCTGGTGGGGTATTACTGGTTTTCATGTTGCAAGCATGTTTTCCCAGATAGTTGTTTTGTTTTTTACTTTTATAAATACTTTCACATGTATGCAGGTTTGAAATTTTAGATTATTACATCTGTCTCTCTGCCTCCTGGTTTTTATGTTATGCTTAGAAAGTCATGTCCAGGCCTATAGTTATGGAAACCTTCCCCTGAATTTTCTTATAGCGTTTTTGTAACTTGAATAGAAATGTTTAGATCATTAACATAGCTAACATTTGCTTTTCGTGGACAACCCTCTTCGGACCTTCCATTTAGCAGAAGCTCTTATCGATTGGTCCTTGTTTTCAAAATGAAACTTATTCTCTTGGCTAAATAAATAAATAATAGTTTGTTTTGTGCATAGTAATGAGATGTAGTGAGCAGATGTGAGATTTCCTGCCATGTAGACCGTTGTTCTTTTATCACTGATAGCATAGTCTGTCTGCGCACATTGTGGGGTGGATCTCATACCGTCTGGGCTGCAGGGCCTGATGGTCTTGGCCTGGGCCATTAGCTCTGTTCTGCTGAGTCAGCTCCTGCTCCTCTACCAGTCCACAGTTTTAATTATATATAGTATATATTTTGCTTGCGTTGAGGCAAGTTCCCCTTTATTATTATTTTCCAAAGTTTTTCACGTATTTTCTCTTCCAGATGACAGAACTAACTTGTCAAGTACATAAAGATCCTTCTCAAATTTCAATTGGAATTTTTGAATGTATAGATTAAGGAGACTTGGCATCTTTATAATACTGAATCTTGTGATTCAGGAACATGATATCATATGTATCTAAGTTCAGGTTTTATGTATCATGGGTTGTACAATATTTAGTATGTAGGCTTTTATATGGATATATTTAAAATTATCTAGATATTCAGAATATTTGCTTCTATAAGAAAGCATGTTTTTGTTGTGTATTCCAACTGGTCACTGCAAGTGTATAGTGAAGGCATTAATGCTGTTGGTGTAAACAGTTCTCACGAACTTAAACTGTTGTTACAAATGAGATTTTAGTTTTACTGGAAAAATTAATGCTAGAATGAATGAATTTCTAAGTATGGCTATAAAAACACTTCCAAATTACATTATTAAAAAATCAAAGTCAAGTTATGATTATAACAGCCAGTGAATCTTAATTTTCTTCTTTTTCTCCACTCTCCCAGGTTATCATTAACTTGGTAAACCAGACAGGAAGAGAGAAAATTATTGGCGATGCTTACCTGAAGCAGGTGCTGCTCTTCAACAACTCACACCTCACTTATGTTTCTTTTGACTTTCATGAGCACTGGTAAGGTGGCTTCCTGACATGAGTTTTGATTAGTGTGTGTTAGTCAGCTCTTGTTTGCTGTAAAGCAGTATCTGATAAAAAACCACCTGAGGGAAGAAGGGTTTATTTTATCTTAGAGTTTCAGAGGTGTAAGTTTGGCTGATTCCATCGCTGCTGGCCTGAGCTGAGGTAGAGGACGTGGTTGAGCGAAACTGCTCACCTCATAGTGCTGGGAAGAAGAGAAAGGAGAGGAGAGGCAGAGAGAAAGAGGTGGCAGACAAGACATGGTCCCCAAGGCCATGCCCCCATGACCTGTTTTCTAATAGCCCGATAGCTGTAAACACATCAAGGGGTTAATCTCTTCTCAGAAGCCCATTACTGACTTCTGCAGGGTATCTTAGATCCAAATCATAACATGCTGATGTGATAGATGCCGCCATAGGGACCTTAGTTTTATCTTTTCTCCTTGCTGGTTAAAAAAAAAAAAAAATTGGCCAAAAAATTTTTAGCCAAAATCTTAATTGTTCCCAGATTATTTCATTTTTCTGTCAAAATGACTTGCATATTTAGGGTTCTGTTCTGTTGGTGCCACTTGAAGAGCTTCAGAGCATGGTCTTTCTGCTTTGTCTGAGTCTAGCAGAAGTAGTAGGTCTTCTTCAGAACCATCAGCTGGCTCTTCTTTATCCTGTATTAATAATCTTTCTGTCTGTATATATCTACCTCATTAGAATTTACGCTAGAAAAATGAGTGATCAGTATTGGTGGTGCCTTTCAGAACATGAATATTTTGAAAGCAAGTTTCTTTTGCTGTAGCCCCAGCTCATTTGGCTTAGATGTTGATCATTTGGAGGGGAAGGAAGCGTCTTATATATGTGACATATTTCAGTGTATTCTTAAGTATACTTTCTTTTACAATGTAGAATCATTATAAACAATTATACAATTGCCTGTATAATATATAATTGTGTTCATATTGTATATGCATAATAATTCTTTGTAATGTTTCTGGGATACCTTAAGTATCATATCTTAAGTAAGTGTTTTTGTTTTTGTTTAGTTTTGTTTTCTTTTGGCGGTGCTGGGGATCACCCCCCCGGGCCTCGTGCATGCTAGGCAAGCACTCTACCACTGAACTGTACCCCCAGCCCCTCATATCTTAAGTAAGTTTTTTTAAAAATCTATTATAATGTTAAAGATCTTTTTCTTTCTTTTGTCGTGAATTTTAGCCGAGGAAGGAAGTTTGAGAATGTTCAAACCCTAACAGATGCCATTTATGACATTATTCTTGACATGAAGTGGTGTTGGTAGGTATTCGTACGAAAAGTAATTTTGACGGACTCTTGGTCTGTGAAATCACTTGTATTTCTTTCCCACAACTAAGCATTGAAGTAATGACAGCCTGCTGAGTAAGTCTTGGTCACTTTGCTTCCCAGATTCTCTTCTCCTTTTCAAGAGTCTTGTTGACATTAGGCCGCGCTAGCTTTGACTGAGGAACATGTGTCAGACAGGTGGGCGGAGTGGAGTGGGGTGCTCTGTAACCATCCCTTTTCCATGCTTCTTGTGGTCAGGATTTTGTCTTTTGTCCTCTTTCTCAGTATGGGAAAGGAGGCTCTGGAGATGCTCAGTTTTCAGGCATTTCAAAATTACCAGTGAAAGAAAATGACTCTCAGATTACAGGAGGTAGAAGTAGAAAGAATAAAGTTGGCTTACAGAATGTGAGAGACCATTCGATTAGATTTAAAGAGTACGTAGGTGGCCAGAGAAATTAGGACAGGGCATGCTGCACAACTCCTTACTGGGTGGTCAACTAGCCCATCTATTTCAGATAGTTTAGATTCATTTCTACTTCGAGTCAGAAAAGAAAGGAAAAGTGTGGGAAGGGAGAAAAGAAAGGGCAGTGGAAAGGAGGGGAGTAAAAATGATCAAGACTTAATATCCACATGCACCAGTTCCCCAAAATCAATATAGTTATTGTATATCCCAAAAAAACTTATGGTTTATAAGTTGATGGAAAAGGATAAGGGATTGTGTGTGCTGTGCTTTGTAGTTGTATGAGTTGAGGCAAATCACTTTTTCTCTAACGTGGTTTTGTTTTTAAAAATGGAATAACATCTTTATTGTCAAGTTACTATGTAAATTAATAATATCTATAAAGAACTCAATGATGCCTGGTGCGTGATGATATTGCAAACTGGTAGCAAATGCTTCTCTTGTTATTGTTATAATCTAAAGAATTGTGATTTTTGAAAAGTTTATTAAAGTATTTCAGATTGTAAAGTAGTCCCATACTGTTTTTGAAAAGGGTCGATCAAGCTGGGATAATCTGTAAGCAGGAAGGGATCTTTCGAGTCAATTGTATGGACTGCCTGGATCGCACCAACGTGGTCCAAGCTGCCATCGCACGGGCGGTCATGGAGCAGCAGGTAAAGTGGAGTCTGTGTAATTCTGAATGTTCACTTTTAGATGTTTGAGCTAAACTAAAGTGAAAAATCTTTTCTTATTTTTCAAAATTTAGATGTTCTGTAGAACATTTATAGCATGCAAGCATCTTTTAAGACCTGAAAGGAGCTGCACCCATTGGCACAGCCTTATCATCCCAGCACTCTGAGAGGCTGAGGCAGAAGGATCACAAGTTTGAGCCCCACCTGGGCAACTTAGTAAGATCCTGTCTTGAAATCAAAGATTTAAAAAAAAAAAAATGGGCTGAGGATGTAGCTCAGTGTCAGTGCGTTGGGCTCGGTCCTTAGTACCGCCACAAAGCAGCAAGCAAAGCTGGAGGTGCAGACTTCCCTAGAAGTAAGTTGAGTATTGTATCATTCTCTTAAATTCTCATTTCAAAAATGCAGAGACCAACATTTAAAAATCTTTTTTGTGACATGATGTCTTCTTTCTTTCTTTCTTTCTTTCTTTCTTTCTTTCTTTCTTTCTTTCTTTCTTTTTTTGCCAGTTCCAAACCCACCCTTCTTTATTGTGGGCCAGGAGGCTGTATACCTCCCTTCTGCGTGGCCTGTTGGCTCTGCCTGTAGGTGTGTGGGGCCTAAGGAAAACCAAGAGGCAGGATGAGGTGCAGGGGCAGACCCTCCCCTTGTGTTATCCTGCTGGGGGCTCACTCTCTGAGGCCCCTCTGACGACACAGAAGCAGCCTCCTCCCTTTCTGCTCCAGCCCTGAGCATGGCCCCAGCTCTCTTGGTTTTCATCCGTCATCTTTGTGACTCTGGTGTCTTTAGGTCTTTCGTCCCTCTCACCTTGACAACATAGTCCTTGCATAGCAGTAACTTGACCATGATTCCTACGGTTTTTATTTCGCCCGATAGAACCTTGTGACTCTCTTCGAGGACATGAGTCTGTTTCTCTAGTACAGTATTTAAGCAGCCAGACTTTTAAAGTTAATCCCCGGCTACTTCCCCATGTTAGATATTGACTGCATCATTTCTAAAATGGGGATAAGAGGGTTATGATGAGTGAATGAGACAATTCGTATAAAAGGCTCTGAGAGCCCCACCTCTGGCGTGGATTGAGCATTGCCTGCACGTTTACTAGTCTGTTACTATTAATGTATTGTTTCTTTGTGCTTTTCTGATACTTAGTTTTACTTCTTTGGCAAATTTAACACAAAGACAAAATGGAATAGTATGAGCCAGTACATTAAGAATTATTCCAGGCAGTATTCGTATTTCATTTATTCTGCTGTAATAATTGACTAGTTGTGTTTTAACAGTGCTTTTGAAAAAAATTTTATTATTTATTTTTTTGGCAATACTAAGGATTGCTTCTGTGGCCTTCACACTGAGCTATATCCCTACACTATATTTTAGGTTTGTTTTCACAAAGGGACTAAGTTGCCAGGTTGCCCAGGCAGGGCTCAAGCTTGTGATCCTTCTGCGTCAGCCTCCCAGAGGGCTGGGATTATAGGCCTGCATCACCTAGCCCAACTCGTGGTTATTACAAAAAAAAAAAACTGAAAAAATGTTCTTTTCACTGTTATAAGTTATATGTGTATATTTCTTTTTTCTGTGGTACTTATTTATGGTAGATTTCCAGGCTTGTATATATTTCATATGCTGATGTGCTCATTTTAGCTGAAAAAATTAGGTGTGATGCCCCCGGAGCAGCCACTACCTGTGAAATGTAATCGAATCTACCAGATAATGTGGGCCAACAATGGTGACTCTATTAGCAGACAGTATGCTGGGACAGCTGCTCTGAAGGTAAACATATACAGCAAGCATTTACGGATCATTCTAAGGGACATAGGTTGAGCCATAGTTTAAAACCAACTTTGTTTTTGAGAGAGAATTATCTGGGGTACAGGTGGTAGTTCTGGAACGCTTGGTGAGGTCAGATTCTTTCAGGGAGGGGCTGGGTATGTAGCTCCATGGTATAGTACTTGCCTAGTATACACAAGGCCCTGGGTTCCATTCCCAGTACTGCAAAAGCAAAGTCACAAATTCCTGAAGGGAATGGGTGACAGGATTCAAACAGGTCACCGTTCGATGAGAAGAGGTGGGTTGTGCAGATGCAAGGAGGAGAATGTGTTGGCTCTGAAGGGGTCATCAGGCTGTGATTTCCTTAGGAGGTCCCTTGTTGCAAGGTCATCTATTCTTTGAATCTTTCAAGAAAATCTTCTGAAAGGAGTTCAGAAATCTGGGATTTTATGTGAGTGGATTTAAAAAATGTATACAAACATGTGAAGTCTGTCTCTCTGAGTTCGAATCCTACGCCTGCTTCTTAATAGCTGTGTGGCCACTTTACCTCTTTTGTCCAGTGGGAAAAGATTCTTAAGGATTTACTGAATAAGATGCATGTAAGTGCTTAAAGCATGCCCTGACAGGTAGTACTTACTGGAGAAATGTCCTATTATTTTTGTTATTACATATAAAATCTGTTTAAAATGCCACGAGTCTTTGTAGAAATAAACAGAAGTGTAAATAACATCTGTCATAGCTAGATGTTTTCTTTGTGGGCATTTCGTGCTGTGGTCAGTCAGGATACAGTAGTTGAACTAGTTTACTTAATTTTCTTTCAAGGATCATCTCAGGATATTTTTATAAGAAATTGTACCATCTAGGGCTCAGCAGGCATCAGATAGTCTCATCTTTTTGGGTGAGTGGTAAATTTTAAAAGCTTTTCAATAACTAAGGAAAGTAAATGTTAGCAGTCCTTATATAAATTATTGCTTCAAGAGAAGTATTTGGTTTTTTTGACCTTTTGTTTTAGACTTCTTTGGGATCCAAACTCGTGCCCTTTCGTTTTCTGTTAGAGCAACTTGTTGCTACACCAATATTCCCTGTGAATGGCCTTAACGAATACCTTCTTCCTAAATAATCACCTTAATACAAAGTCTGTTTCTGAGATTGTCTTGGATAGAAATAGTGCGGTTGGAATAATGGAAAAAGAAACTGTATCTTCCTTACTTTAATAGGCGTTAAGTCACTGCTATTCTTTAGACATGCTTTGTCATGAAAATCAAGACAAAACTGTTTAAGTCTTCATTGAATTGTAATGTGCAGTGAGATGTGGAGGCCTCTGTTCTTCCTCAGTACTTTTATCTACACATACTCATGCATAGGTGAATCTCATAATTTTGGGGAACTGCTCACACTTTTCCGTATCAGAAAATTGGATGAGATTCTGTTGTGGTGGTCGTTAGGTGGTAGAGATTCTGTTGTGATGGTAGTAGTCAGGAGGTACTGGGGATTGAACCTGGATGCCGGATGTGTGCTAGGCAACTAACCTACCTCTGAACTGCATTCCCATTTCTTTTTATTTTGTGACAAAGTCTCAGTAAGTTGCCCAGAGCCAGGCCTGATGGCACAGGTCTATACTACCAGCACTCTGGAAGACTAAGGCAAGAGGATCGGAAATCTGAGCCCACCCAGGTCAACTTAGCAATTTAGTGAGATCCTGTCTCAAAATAAAAGCAAAATATGTGGTGGGGATGTAGCTGAGCATGAAGACCATGGACTTAATCCCCAGTTCCACCACACAGGGAAAAAATTACTCATCTTGAACTTGTGATTCTCCTGCCGCAGCCTCTCAAGTAGCTTGGAATTATAGGCTACCATATCTGCCAAAAATTAGTTTTTAAATATGATACCAGTTTGAGGCCCAAAAATCTTTTTAGTTGTTTTAGAATTTGTTGTGCATTTGATTTTGAGCTGTGAAATCTAGAATTCTACAGATTGGCAAGAATGACTTTACCCTAAGTGAGGCTCCCATCCTGGTAGGAGCAGGGCCACAAGGCAGGAGGTAAGTGGTGGGTGAGTGCGCAAAGCTCCCCGTGTTGATGGGCACCCCCTCTCCCTTGCATTCTGCCTAAGTTTCACCTTCCATTAGATGTATGTATGGCAGAGTTGGATTCTCATTAGGACCTTGAGCCCTCCTGTCACCTGCTCAAGGTGGGATCTGGGCTCTGCACTCTTCTTGAGAGACATGATGGTTGGAGGTGGAGCTTAAGTGTTGATGTTAGCATAGGGGCGTGGCTACAGATGCAGATCGAGGTGATGATGACTTACATGAGCACAGTGACCAGTGAATGTAATGCACTTTAGTTATCCTGACACCTCCCCGCCTACTGTGCGTCACAAAATTGTCTTACCTAAAACTAGTCCCTGGTGCCAAACAGGTTGGGGACTAGTGCCCTAGAAGGCTTGGTGCCACAAATAACATGTTTAATTACTTGACAGGGTTAGATCAGTTAGATAATAATTAATAGACATTTGAATTGAACTACATGTTTGGAAATTAGAGTTTGAAATTACAGAAGCCTTCAGAATTCTAGTCTTGAACTGAAAAGCTCAGAATTGATTTTAAAAACATCTTTGTCTTTGAATAAATTGTCAAAATGGCTTTTTCTTTGACAGGGTGACTTTACAAGGACAGGAGAAAGGAAATTAGCAGGAGTTATGAAAGATGGCGTTAACTCAGCAAATAGGTATTACCTCAATCAGTTTAAGGATGCTTATAGGCAAGCTGTCATAGGTAAGGAATAGAAGTACTTCTCCTTCTTTAAAATTTATTCCTTCTGTAACTTACCTTAATAGAAACTAACGTTATTAACGTGACTCATGCGTCATTATGTATGTTTCTCTGTTGAACATCTTATCCGATAAGCCACATTCACATTTTTATAAGGTTAGAATTTGACAGATATTTTTGTTTGGAGTAGCAAAAGAAACATTTGTTCCTAATACCGATTTTTCAACTTGCTACTCCTAACAGAAAGCAAGGTTGGAGTTCCTGGAGTGTGGAATAAGGTGCTCTAAAACCTCACCGACTAAAACTTTTTTTCCCCATTATTGAAGTGTCAGCAGTGTAATCAGATGATTCTCATTGTCTCTGTTTCCCCCACCCCCTCTGGATATAGATGTGGGTGTGCTTAAGGGACTGAACTTAGAGCCTTCACACTGAGCCACACCCCCAGCCCTTTTGTTTTGGGACAGTCTTGCTAACTTGCTAAAGTGCCTAAACTGGGCTTGAACTTTCCTCAGATTTCTAGAGCTCTGGGTTTACAGGCTTGTGCCACCATGCTTAGCTGACTTTCTCTTCTGGTAAGCGCCATTTATGATATGTTCCTGCTTTGTTTCGTGTTTGCTTTTTTGTGATATGCTCTTGATATGGGTAGATATTTCATGCTTTTCCATAGCCGTGGCTCAACAAGGCGTTAGGGTATCAGGTTTGAAAAATTATCCTAACCATAACTTTTTGGAAGAGCAATCTCTGTTGCCAGTAGAATTCATACTTTGACATATTTTAAATTTTCATTAAAATGTTACAGGATTAATGTGAATACAGAGTACTCTGGTTTAGAACAAAAGCAGTACAGTGAGCTTGTGATTCCTGAGTTTTCAAAAAATCTTATTTTTTCACCTAGGTATTCAGCATACATGAATCACAAGACTTAAAGATCAGTTAGTTATTAGAGAAATCTGATTTAAGGGAGTTTGATTCATCTAGCACAGATGGGGATGTGACTAGAGTTAGATCAAAGAAGAAAAAAAGATGTCCTGTACCTGTTGTTGGAGCTAGCAACTCAAGTGTTTCAGCAACAGCTCTGTCCTCTCAGCTGTTTTCTGTTCTATCCTAAAGCTGGCTTCTTTAGAGACAAAGGCCAGGACCGGTGTGGGCTTTGCTTTGTACGATCACTGGTTGGGAGATCTTGCCTAGAAGCTGCCTCATTTCTCATTGTCTCAGATATCCTCCCTTGGATGGGACTGTATCTGCAAGACCCATTTCTAGAGGAAGGTAGTTTTAATCTTTTGCCCATGTTAAAATTGGTTTGCCTTTTTATTATTGAGTTGTGAGAATTCTTTTTATAGTGAGTGTATGCATCCTTTACTAGATGAACAACTCTTCTGTGGGTTATCTTTCACTATAAAATTTATTTTATTCTATTTTATTCATATAGGGTCTCTCTCTGTAGCCCACACTGGCCTTGAACTCACAGAAATCCTACCTCAGCCTCCTGAGGGCTGGGATGCAGTTGTGTGCTACCGTACCTGGCTTTTTTTTTTTTTTTTTTATGGGGAATAAAACCCAGGGCCTTGCTCATGCTGGACAAGTGCTTTAACTACTGATCTAAACCCCTAGCTCCTGTCTTTCCTTTTTTTAATGAAGCCCTTTGAAACACAAAAGTTTTCATTTTGGGTCAGTTTTACTTTTGCCTACAGTTTTGGTGTCAACTAAAAGTCATGTTCAGTCTGAAGCCACGAAGATTTATGCTTATGTATTCTTCTAAGAGTTTTTTTTTAACTTTTGGGTCTTCATTCTCTTTTGTTTTTTAAAATGATATTAGGAAACTAAGATGATGATAGGTGTTAATGCTTCTACCCTAGATTTGATGCAAGGCATTCCAGTGACAGAAGATCTTTATTCCATATTTACCAAGGAGAAAGAGCATGAAGCTTTGCATAAGGAAAATCAGAGAAGCCACCAGGAACTAATCAGTCAGCTTTTACAGAGTTACATGAAGCTACTGCTGCCTGCTGATGAAAAGTTCCATGGAGGCTGGGCTCTTACTGATTGTGACCCCAGGTGAGTTGGACTGTTGTCCTGGTGACTTACCTGCTTAATCTTCTGGGGTTGGTGAATTGTCCCTAAAGCTGTGGGCATGGATGCATGGTGTGTAGCAATTTTCAACATGGGCCTTCTGCTAAGCCAAGAAGGCACTTCCTTGGGTACAAAATTAAAGCAATGCTAAAAACTCATTAATGAAAAATATTTTAATTTTTCATTTTGTTTTTGTTATAGTGCTGGGGATTGAACCCAGGGCCTTCACACTGAGCTACATCTCAGCTCTTTTTAAATGTTTTATCTTGACAGTGTCTTACTCAGACTTGAGCTTGTGATCTCCCTGTCTTAGCCTCCCAGAGCACTAAGATTATAGGCTCTAGTCACTGAATATAGCTCAGTACTTGATTTTTTTTTTTTTTTTAAAGAATGTAAGTCAAGTCCAATGGTACATGCCTGTAAACCTAGCACTCTGGGAGGCAGGCAGAAGCCTTGCAAGTTTGAGGCCAGTCTGGGCACTTAGAAAGACCCTGTCTCAAGGGAAAAAAAAAAGGGGGGGGGGTGGGTTTGGATGTTTGGGATTGTAGCTACTGGGGACCTTGGTTCAATCCCCAGCACCACCTAAAATTAATTGAAATTGGTTAACTGCAGCCTGCGGCTAGCTGTGTGGTCCTCTCCAAATTCTATGTTTATTATATTGATATACTTAAGTGAGTACAGCAGGAGGCATAGTGGTGCTAGTTATTTTTATTATTTCATAAAATGAATAGTCCAACTAATACTTGACCTTAAAACCTCCAGTTTTCAGTGGTTCTTCAAGATATCAGTGTATACTGGACTCCAAGTCTATCAGATTGAATGCTTGCTTGTAGGCTGAAATCTAAAATAATCATCTTTCATTTCAGGAAATTCTAGACCAAGCACTTTATTTTACTTTATACATTTCATGTACTTTCCACAGGAAGGGCATAAAGGAAGCTAGAAAACACAGGTACATGACAGTATTTGTTTGTTAAGGCCAATAAAAGACTGACCACAGATTCGTAGGGAAATGTTTCATAACTTCAGTCCCCCCAGTGACTGTACTTTGATAGTAAGTACAATGAGTGGGTGGACTTTGTAGACCTTTAAAATGAAAGTTTCCTCACGTAGTTTAGCAGAAAATTTGGAGGGAAGGGGTATGATTTTTTTTTTTTTTTTTTGAGACAGGGTCTTCCTCTGCAGTCCAGGCTCACTATGTAGCCCAAGCTGACTTTAAATTCATGGCAGTCCTCCTGCCTCAGCCTCCTGAGCCCTAGGATTACAGGCGTGTGCCACCACACCCAGCTTATGTGGTGCAGGGGAATAGAACTTGGTTACTTAGCACTTAGACTGCTTAACTATTCCTCCAGCTCTAAAAATTTCATTTTTTAACCCCTTTGACAAAAATATTTTGATGCATGTACTTATTTTTAGCAGCAGCCATAACCATTCAGAAATAATTGGAGGTAGCGTCTATACTTTGAGGTTTAACTTTGCACCATAATCTTATTTTTCCCCCTTATTACAGGGGATTTAACCCAGGGAATCGTACATGCCAGGCAAGTACTGCATCACTAAGCTACATCTTCTGCCCTATACCTCAGTTTTTTCATTTTTTTTTTTTTTTTTTTGAGACAAGGTCTCAGGTATAGGCTGGCCCTGAACTCGCCATACATTATATAGCCCAGGCTTGCACTCATGGCAGTCCTCCTGCCTCCGCCTCCTAAGGGCTGGGATTACAGGTGTGCATCATCTTACTTGGCTCAGGTTGTTTTTTTAAAGATATCTTCTTTATATCAAGTATTTTTGTGTCTACTTTGGGGTAAGTGAAAATGGGGAAGCCAGTAGGTGTCATCTTTCATTTCTTTTCCTCCTCCTTTTCCTCTTCTTAGTTTTTTTTTTTTTTGAGGTGCTGGTGATGGAACACAGGGCCCCACCCACACAAGGCAAGCACTCTACGTTGATTGAGCTGCACTCATAGCCCCAAAGTTTCGTTCTAATGCCGGCTCCCGTTTGTAAGAAAGATCACATTGTTCTTAATTTGATTTATAATCCTGTAATTTTTTTTTGTAATGCTGAGGAAGTGCTGCGTCACTTAACTACACACCCAGCCCAAATCCTGAAATTCTTGGAAAATTAGGACCCTGCTGAAGAGTATGAAGTGATGCAGAGCATGTGTACCCGCCGTTAGGGTGTGAGCGTTGTTAAGAGTCCTTAGGCGTCTCCTGTGGAGGTTCATGCAAGTCATGCTTATTTCCGGCAGCTAGACTCTTAAAAGTAATGGTGCAACAAGAAAAGCCTTTATGACCAGATTTTTACATAAATCCGTTGTTAGTTAGAATCTCAAATCTCACAAATTTTCAACATCCCAGTGCTTACTTCAGGAATACTGTTGATTTGGCTTTTTCAGCCTCTGGCTAAGTCCCCTCAGTCATTTCCTGTTGACTGTTGGGTGGCTTTTCTTTCTCAGATATTGCTACACAGTATTTCTGTCCTCTAGTTCTTTTTTTTAGATGGCCCCTTACCACCAAGGACTATAGGAGTGTACCTTTGTGTACTTTGTTCCATTGCTGTCTTCATTCCTACCTTTTCCCACTGATCATTGGTCTTCAAAATGGGCCCACCAGAATCCGAGCCATTGGCCCGGCAGCTTTCTTTGTCCTTTGGGACACTGAAAGATTCTGGATTCTCCCATCAACTCATGATCATCATCCCAGATATTACCTTTCCTTCTTGTAGGTTTTAAGACAATTTTGTCCATTACCATGTGCAAATACTACACAAAAATTTAGGTGATTTGATAAAAACTGTTAGGTGAATTTGATAAAAACTGTTAAGAGTTCTGTTGCAACAAGGTGCTACTGGTGGGAAAACTGCAGCTTAAGATTTCAGGAAATCCATCCGTCCTTCCCTGCAGCGTTTGTTTAACAGTGACTTCACTCTTATGCAGATTAAATAGCAGCTTAAATTCCATCTACAAATATTTTTCAGTGTTTTCTACTAGCATTTTTGATGAGATCTAGTGAATAGGTCTGAAATACTAAGGCAGGAATGTCCGCTTTTACAGTGGAATTTAGAAATGAGTTGAATACAGATTAAAATTTTCATTTGAGTTCATATTTTACCTGTTATTTGATTACTTGTAGATTTTATATTTTGATCATTTCCTTATAAGTAATATTACAAAAATATATTTTACTGTGGTTTTGGTTTAATGGCTTTTCAACATTCATCTGGTTTCCAACATTATCTTCATATTTGATTTTAGGGTGGATATAAATATGTCAGAATGGCCTGAAGGACATGTTTGCTTGATATTTGAGAGTCAAGTAAATTAATATATAGTGAAAATAATGGAACATTTGCATTATCAGTGTTACATTTATGACAGATTCCTTCACATGAGTGTAAACATGCTCTAAATGGGTGTTCAGAATCTGAAGTTTAGATAATGTGGAATAACCTGTTCCCCGCCCTCAGTCTCAGATTTCCCTTTCTGCTACCCAGCAACACTTTCCTGCCGTCCCTGACTGTGGCCACTCCCTGCGCCTCCTGTTTTCCCAGGCCTACCTCCCCTGGCTTCCTCTCTGAGATCTGACCTCCCCTCAGCTCCAGCCCTTCCTTCCACATCTCCCATTTCCTGAATCTGATTATTATCTCTTGCTTTGAAGTTTTTCTAAGTAGTTAAAGTGTGTCACATTTAAATTCAGGTAGAACTCACAGATAATCTGGTTTTCTTCTTTTCCGCGGTCAGTCTTCTGTCGTAAGTGGCTCTGCTGCTTGTAAGAATATGCTTGGCAGAAAATGCCAATGAAAATGAAAATACTTAATTCCCTGTGTCCTGTTTGTCTAGCCTAATTGATGCTTCTCACAGAGATGTGGATGTGCTGCTACTGCTTTCTAACTCTGCCTACTACGTGGCCTAGTAAGTCGCTTTAGTGAACTAAAGCATTTAATTTTGTATTTTTAATTTAGATAAATTTCCCTTTTAGAATTTATAGCAAAAAATTAAGGTTCTGGTGTAGTTGTATACTTATGAAACTTCATTGAACCCTTTTAACTTTTATAGTTATCAGCTTAAAAGTTTTATTTTAGATATTAGTGTTACATAGCATTATGCTCTTTTAGCTTAGTATTATCTACGTGTCTGCGTAGTTTTGTATCATTGATGGTCTATTTGTTTTCTCATTGCTGGGCATTCTGCAGCTCCGTCTGCAGTGTGTGTGCATGCACACCCTTGCTTTTTGGTTACAAGAATGTGGAATTTGTTTTCAGAGTTGTCTCCATAAAGATTACCAATTAACAATGTCACTAGAATACAAATTCTTGTTTTCTCATTTTTTACCAAAATTGAGTTTTAATTTATATTTTCTAATATTCACCTGATTTTTGGGTTTGTGTTAACTGTCATTTTTAAAGACATCATTCCAAATTCCCAATGGTATCAAGTTGATGAGTCATTATTTGTGGGTGGTTTCAGTATGTAAGTGCGTTGTCTTCATTTTAGGGTAGGCTTTGGTCCTGTTTAAGTTTTTATAAGACTAGAATTGATTCTGCCTTGTAATTGACTTCTGTTTTAGTGTAGGATCTATAAACCAAATATCCTTTAGCTATGAAACTGTTATTTTTTAATTTGGTTTTCACAGTATTTCTTATATTTAGCTCTTCCACTTTGCTGAGATTTTAATTGTATATACTTGCTTGCTATTGTTATACCTAAGCCAAAAAGCCATAAATATGCTTTTGATTTTATTCCTCTTTTTACTTTTTTCCCTAGTTATGATGATGAAGTGGATAAAGTAAACCAATATCAACGACTAAGTCTAGAAAACCTGGAAAAAATAGAAATAGGTAAATTTTAACATACTAACCAATCAACAGAAATCAAATGCTTTTACTTCCAAATATTTACTGGCGACATTATTTAAGCAATTCTATACCATCTGTCAGCAGAAAGAGATATCCCAAGTTGTCTGTTTCAAGACTTCCTTTGTATTCACTGGGGATTAGTGATGGATGTGATCTAATAATGGATGTGATCTAATAATCTAATAATGCTGTGTTCCTTTTATTTCTTGTCTTCTGAAGGCAACTGCAGTGATCAAGAAAGTTAAAGTAGTTGAGGCTGAAGAATTTTTACAGCTTCATATCAGATGGACACAATAAGATTTTGTGTTCTCGGACTATGAAGAAAAATGCTCTACACGCCTCACTGAATGTTTGTCTTCTGAAGTTATATAAGATGAATATTCTGTGAAAGGTGTAACTCTTACCTATGTTCATTTGGCCTTTTAGGTCCTGAACCTACTCTTTTTGGTAAGCCAAAGTTTTCCTGCATGCGACTGCACTACAGACACAAAGAATCAAGTGGTTATTTCCACACGCTGCGAGCTGTAATGCGCAATCCAGAAGAAGATGGAAAAGGTAAGTAAGAAAGGGAGAGTAAAGTATTCTGCAGTGCCTTTATGTCTACTCACACAAGTCCCAGCGCACGTGGGGACATTACACACTACAGACAACCGCCTGAGAATGGATTCAGCAAAATAGCAATTCTATGACACAGATCAGAAATAATTTGCATGCAGTATGTAGCCTGGGACAGGGGACTCCGAAGTGGCAGTTCTCAGTGTTTGGCTCTGAAACCCATGTGGGTCTCATGGCTTTTCCCACCTGTTACAGCTGTTGCCTTGGACAAACATGAATTACAATAAACCTTTCATTCCAGTTGATTAGTTCTTTGGTCCTTTACTCTTGAGTAATTTTACATCTTTTTAATTAGAAAGGGGAATTGTAAATAAGCAGTGGTTTCTGTAAGTGTAGCTAATAAACTTTTACCTCAGCACAGGACCAAAAACTTCAATCAAATTTATATGAATTAGACCTTCTCTACTTTCTGTATGTTTTTGGAGAAATTGGCAAACACTTCCATTTGGGTTTCAGATACCCTTCAGTGCATTGCAGAGATGCTACAGATCACCAAACAAGCCATGGGGCTGGATGTACCCATAATTGAGAAAAAACTTGAGAGGTAAGTACACCACTGTTCCCAAGATTTTCTTGGGATATTTTTTTGCCCAAGAGTAAAGACAAAGCCAAGTGTGATGGTGCATACCTGTAAACCTAACCTGAGCAATTCAGCATCTTAATGAGACTCTGTCTCAAAATTTTAAAAAAAAGTGGGTTAGGGAGGAGGCTTAGGAATATAGTTCAGTATGACGCCTCTGGTTTCAATCCCCAGACTGAAAAACAGAGTATTTATAAGGGAAGAAAGAGGGAGACATTTTTTACATGTATCAGTACTTAGAGAGGTATTAAATTTTTGTGGATCATAATTAATACTGTTACTTAATTGTGTATCTGCATATAACTCTTAGATAAGCTGTAGACTTAAGATAGTGTTTTCATATTTTTATTTCCTTTATGTTACTATTTTACCAAAACTAAAAAATTAACTTTAGCACAATACTATTAACCAAAATACAGAACTTACTGAGACTGTACCTTTCTTTTACCAACATCCTTCATCCATTGCAGTGCCCAATGCAGGACACACACTGCACTTGGTGTTTTGTCTCTAGTTCCCTCTAGCCTGTTACAGGAGCTTCGCCTTCCCTTGTCTCTCATCACTGATGCTGTCAAAGAGTGTTTGCTATTCTGCAGAACGTCCTTTAGATTTAACCAGTTTTTTCACGGTTCAGCTGGTTATTTTGCTGTACTGGGGACTGAATCTGTGGTTCACTAGGGTGTCTCCAGCCTTTTGATTTTGAAATAAGGTCTCACTAAATTGCTCAGCCTAGGCTCAAATTTGCAATTCTCCTGTGTCACCTCCTAGAGTACTGGATTACAGAGGTACACCCTAGACAAGGCACACAGATCACTCTTATCTACCTTCTGTAATATAGTCACACATAAAAATACATATACTTGGTGGTCCCTTTATTTTTCTGAATAATGAGGCCTCTAGGTTTCTAACACCTGTACATGTTAAACCTAATTGCTAAGAATCGTGATTTTTCTTTTACAAAAATGTTAGGTGATTTCATTAAAATAATATTCCCAAAGTGGAAACTCAAATTAAAAACTGGGCATATTTCTTTTCCGCTTAGCAATGCCAAATTGCTTACCAGACTTACTTAACCCTAAATACCTCCCCTCCTTAGAGATTAACTTCAGTTTAAAGAAAAATTCTAAAGACCCAAATTTTCTTTTTGAGTGACCTGGAATTTTAAGTATGTGCTTGGGGTGTTTGTGTTTTCCCTCTTAGTAAGCAGTGACTCTTTGTGGCCCACACTGCACTAAGATGGGCCGTGTGGTCCTCTGGAAGAGAACTGTTTCCGTAGGTGTTGGCCCTATTCTTATGGTCAGTGATCCTACATGACCAAGAATGTGAAAGCACGTAACCAAGGCATTTGTGGTACGCAGCACTGTCTTACTTTTTTGTCGCTGTGACTCAATACCTGACACCCACAACTTTTAGAATTTAGCTTACGGTTTCAGAAAGTCACAGTCCATTCACTGATGGGTAGCAGCTGGAAGATGGTGCAATCACATGGTGGGATGCCAGCTAGAGCCAGAACCGGAGTCAGCGCCCTGGAGGCTGAGATCATCAAGGCAGTATGACAAAACAGAGTCAAGTATGGGAGGAAGGGTGGAACCATCACACGCCCCTCCTGGTCAAGCACCACGCACCAGCCCTTTCTAGCCAGACCCCGCCTCCCAACAGGACACAGTATCCATAGGAACATGAGGCTTTTGGGGGATACCCAAATCCAGACCACAACATTTTCCCAGGCTTTTGTTCTTTACGGCTGCCCTTGAGGACACACACGAGAGAAGAAACCAAGATTACGTTAAATATCCTACATTTTAAAAAAACTGAGTTAACTACAGGAAACAAAGGAATGAAAATCTTCACCCTTTCTCTTAACCCAAGTTCAGCCTACCTGGAATACATGTGGACAGTATTAGTTAGGATGCTAGATTCCTACCTGTGGTTATCGAGGCTTCTGTGGATGTGCTGGACCTGCACTGCTCAGAACTGTAGCCAGTCACTACATGAGGTTGTGAAGCCTTTGAAATGAGATTAATTTGAATTCAGAGGTGCTTTAATACTATACACTTTTAAAGATGTGGTATTAAAAAAGTATTAGTTATCTTAAATAAGTTAACAGTTACACTGGATTCCATAGGGAATTAACTTTTTGATCTTCTAATTTACAGGAAGAGCAGTAAACCTCATGAAGACATCATTGGTATAAGATCTCAAAACCAAGGCTCTCTGGCACAGGGGAAGAATTTTTTGATGAGTAAATTTTCATCTCTAAATCAGAAAGTGAAGCAGACCAAATCCAATGTAAATATTGGCAACCTACGGAAGTTAGGAAACTTTACAAAGCCTGAAATGAAAGTTAACTTTCTAAAACCAAACTTAAAAGTCAATCTTTGGAAATCAGATAGTAGTCTTGAGACTATAGAAAATTCAGGAGTGATGGATAGTAAGGTCCAGGCAGAGTCGGATGAGGACATGTCTTCAGATAACGACTCCTACCACTCTGATGAGTTCCTTACCAATTCAAAGTCGGATGAAGACAGGCAGTTAGCTAATTCTTTAGAAACTGTAGTGCCAATAGATTATGTTCTTCCTAGTTGTGGTATTATTGCTTCAGCACCTCGATTGGGCAGTCGATCCCAGTCTATTAGCAGCACTGATATTAGCATTCATGTTCCTTCAGAGATCACTGTTGCTCATGAAAATGGGCTTGGAAGAGGCCAGGAGTCTCCTTTGAAGAAAAGTCCTTCTGCTGACAACATACACACACTGACTGGCTTTGCCAAACCTATGGACATATACTGCCACAGATTTGTACAAGATGCACAAAACAAAATGACTGAGGTATCAGGGATCAGGTCTGTGTCTCAGCAACATAAAGAGGAAAGAAATCAAATGACCAACCTAGTTTCTAATGAAGAAGCCCAATCAGAAACAACAGAACAGACACCTTCTCGACCGTCTCATTTAGATGTGCCTTCTGGGACAGGCTCACAGTTTTTGTCAGTTGAGCCAGTGTACTCAGTTGTATCTCAAAAGACCCCCAGCTCTGGTCCCAGTATGCTGGAACTCGAGTCAGGGCTTCAGGCAACTCCATCCCCTTCAGAAAGTAGCAGCAGAGCAGTGTCGCCCTTTGCAAAGATTCGCAGCTCCATGGTCCAGGTTGCTAGTATCACTCAAGCTGGGTTAACCCATGGAATAAACCTGGCCGTAGCAAAAGTTCAGAAAAGTCCTGCAGAACCTGAAGTGGTTAATGAAGTCCAACAGAAGGAACTTAAAAATATGTTCACACAATGCCAGACACGAATAATCCAGATTTAGATTTTAGCCACAAAGAATCCTGTGACTTTTATTTGAAACTTTTAAAAGTTTTCACATATTAGGCTATTTTAACTTGTACTGTCTGAATCTAGGAGTTACAAATTCTGTTTACTGGGAAAACTTTTAAAAAGGAGTCTGAACCTGAACAGACTTCCAGATTTGAGAGCCAAGATTCTAGAAGGGCATCATGCTAGACTGTTTAGACCTAGACAGTATATACACTATAGAGCAGTCTGTTCGTTTATAATAACTGAGGAACAGGTCACTTTGGGACAGAACCTCAAATTGTTTCTGGAGGTGGGAAGGGAATGTTGTATATGAAGTAGACTTAAGTAGACATGGGGCCACTTAAGGGATTAACATTTTTTCTGTTTGTCAGTTCATCCTATTCTTTACAAGGTAAATTATACATTTAGTTATTAGTTAACTTGACTAATACCAAGAAGCATATAGTTTCTGATGTTACCATTTCCTGTTGAGGACTACTGACACCACAGTCAAAAAAGTGTTCTCATTTAATTCTAATTTTCCCCATATTCTACTTGAACAAATCTGTCATAAACTTGGTACATCAGATGTGAAAGACACCACCTATTCAATTTTATCGTGCTCTGTTTCCAGGAATGTAAGAATGTATGTGTGTTGGCTACTGAAAACTCTAGAAATCAAGTTTTACCTTAGCCCGGAGGGCATTCCTCACCATCTTGTACAGCCTATGCCAACTACTGAAAATTACCTTGAAGCACAACTGTGCTAAACTGGTTTGATGCTGATAACCACAGAGAACCAGGGCCTCCTATGTAACCCACGCAGTGAGAAAGCTGCACAGCGTGTACCAGCAGGTATTGGCTTCTCTCTGGTCTCTTGAGAGCCCTTACTCTGTTGAAGTGAGTCTCAGCCGAACAGTTTGTCTGTTGTAACTTTAAAAAGCATTCCACTTTTGTTATTTATTAGTATTTTTTTGAAGTGTCAAATCTTATGACTATTAAAGTACTAGTGTAATTTAAAGTGACAAAGTGTCTGAATTTCTTGAGGAACTTTTTGGTTTTTAAACCAAAGGACTCAAGCAGTGTAACTTTGTTAGCTAAACACTTGATCTGAGTTTTGCCAATTATGTAATCGAAAGTGTTCTCATTTTTAAAAATGACAAAATGAATTACAAAACATTTTTAAGTCCAAACATTCAAAACCGAATGCTTTATTCTGTTCTTACCAATTGCTGGGTCTTGAAAATAGTAAGGTCTCCACATCACCAAGAGAAAAATATAAGCCAAGGTCAGATGAGAAAATACTAGAGTTTATGTTCCACAGTAGTCCCAATGAATTTCTGAAAACTAAAATCTTAAGGCAGTTTCTAGTTTTAAACAGGGACATATAGGTGTCCATTCGCTTTTCTGGTCCATTATGACTTGAATGTCCATGCAAAGGGGAAAAAAACCACATCCAAAAGCTAAGCGCTTAATACCCTCTTCCCCACCGTGAGACTTGGGTAGGACACCATCCTGCACCACCAAATGCACTTACATTTACTTCTTGTAATATTCTGCCAAGACAACACAGGACTCTTCCACACAGATCACATGGAATGCTGAATCATATTAATAATAGCCCTAGGTACTGGTAATTTGGGTAATTCATTTACTGGAAAGAGCATTCTTTTGAAGGAACTTTTCTGCAAAACCAAGCAAAATTAGGATTTTTCTTTGGTAGGTTACAGTTTACATTGGCACAATTAAACACATGGTAACTAACTTTGTTTTGGACAAAGAAAATGTATTCTGTTCTCACAAATCCAGCTGAGCCTTTACTGTATTTCTAAAAGTTTTAAAATCTAATCTACTTATAAAAATGAAAACCAGTTAGAATTCTAATATAAACATTATTTACATTAGTTTATAAAAATAGATTTGAATTTAAGAAAAGTATTGAGCTAATTTTTCCCTTCATTAGGCATAACAAATTCCTTGACTTTCCTCAAGGCTGACCCTGTTTCCTTGGTTATCAATGTTAACTGAAGCCTCCTTCATAGGAAAAAAGATGAACAAATCAGTTGATTTTTTTCCACCTAAAGAAAGAACAAATTTATGTATGCCACTGATATTTCTTATCACAATTATACTACTATATCATATATTAATTTGTTTTCTACCTGTGCACAGTATTTTGTTCCTTTAAAAAATTCATGTATCAAAACTAATTTGGTCTTGGGGAGAACCTACTTGTATCATCAGGCCTTTTCCTGGACTGGCAGCAAATAATGTTACTTGATCAAATACATTTCAAAGTGGTAAACTCACATAAAAAGCTCAAAGTCCAATATAATCATTAAAGCAACTGAATGGCATTTATTAGGAAAATAAAATCTTTTCTGGGATGGGATGGAGTTCACTGGTAGAGATACTGCCTCACATATGGGAGACTGCGATCAATCTACAACATAGAAAAACTTTCTCTAAGGAGGGCCTAATTTTTTTAAGTTCACTATTTTGAATTTGTCATACTTAGGCAAAACTTCTTAGGGCAATGTGCCTTCAAATCCCATGAAACAGAGGTTCCTAAATACACTGGAAAATAATGAGAAAAATAAAGGCAACGTATTAATCTGTAAAAAGCTGTATTTACTCCATCTGAAAATACTCTCTTCTGAGGTTGTTTCGGTACTAGACATGGAAACCAGAGCCTTTGCGCTGAGCTACACCCCTTACCCTTTTGTCTTGAGCCCGGATCTCAGGAAGCTGCTCATGGTAGACTCAACGTGAAATTTTCTGCCTTAGCCCCACAGCATGCTGGAATTACAGGCATGCATCACGACACTGCGCTACTGAGGTTGTCCTTTTATACGGGGGAGGGGGAAAATGACAATACATGTTTTCTTTCAGATTACTTGGCAAAATAAATTGATAACCCTATCCCCAAAATTTTCTGAAATATTGCTGGTCTGTAAAAATACAAAAGTCTGGAAACCACTGCCATGGAAAGGAGTAGTTTTTCTAGGCATTAACAACTGTAAGTAGGAGACAGTTTCGATGGCCAAATGTCTCAGAAATGTGGATAACATTGCGCATGTGAATCATTCTCTAAATGAGGACTACTGCACATACCCAGACCCACTCTGAGAAACCTCAAGTGCACAATTCTTCCAACTTTGAAATTTTCTCCTCTTCCTTCAAATGAAGTTAACATTAGTATTTGAACAGAGTCTGGCCTATGACTTAGCTGCAGATAAGGAAATAGTATGATCAGCAACATCATTATTAAACTTTTAATATCAAACACGTTTTGTACATTTTACTAATTTATATAATTATAAAACAAACTTCAAAAGCTCCATAAAATCAGTAAGATAAAAGCTCTTACTGAGTATTATATAAACTTCAGGTGTTAACCAGGTTTGCTATCAGGAAAAATCATTAGTTTTTGATACAAATTATCTATAAAACAATGTGGTACAAAGGACATCTGAACTTTACAGTAACAGGGCTGTAGTCTGCCTCCCACGCCACAGGCCTCTGAACTTTAGAGCTCATTCCCGTTCACGCACTGCTGCTGCTGAAGGCGGTGTCGTCTTAACGACTCCAGCTGCTTGGCCCTCAGCCATCGCTCCCGTGACAGCGTTGTCTGACCAGCACTGAGGGACAGAAACCTGGTTTGAAATACAGAAACACGTTCAAGTCTGGAGCTAGGGTGGTAACTTAAAAATTAAGACTTCGATAGATCTAAAAACGCGGTACAAGTCAGCAGACACCACCATGTAATAGCTACATGTAAGTCAAGAGCCAACTTAAGACTTCTGCCAAGGCATCCAGAGCGTCAGGAAACGATGAAGCTACAGGACACTCGGCATGCCGACAACGCTTAGAACCCCTGGCCAGAACACGCTCTGCCTCAGTAAGACCTTCCACAGAGGGTTTCTCAAAGGAAAATTTCCGTTCTGTTTTTAGAAGTCGGCCTCAGATACAGCTGAATAAATCAGATTTATTACAGAGGAAATGGACTGCTCACCGAGCTACCACAAGCAACTGGTGGAGATCATCAGCAGTGATGCTCTGGGGATCATTCTTGCGCATTTCCACAAAATCATCTTCAACTGCCTGAAACAACAGAGTAAATATATTCTTAAAAGTATTTTATAACTTTTCTTGCTGCCTAGTCCAGGCTGATCCAGAACTCCCTATAGAACTCGGGCTGGCCTCGAACACAGCAATCCTGTGTCAGTCTCCCGAGTGCTGACATTATAGGCCTGCGCCACCAACCCTGCTTACGTGGTTCTGAGAAATCAAACTCAGGACGACAACTGAACTATTCCTTTAGCCTGTCCTTCAAATTTTTTAAAGAAAAAGGGGGCAAACTACCCAGAACCCCCTCCTAGATAGGAAGGAGAAGCTTCTATCCCCCTATCCTTTGTCTCTAAATAAAGACAGGTTACTCAAAAAAATCATCTAAGGAAGAAGAAACACTGACATGTAGATGATGTATAAATGTGGATGTCAGTTACACCTCAGACAAGACTGGGTAAAAAGATAAGGAACAAACACCCAACACGTAAGACCACTGATGGAAGTAGTCTAAAAAAACCTCAAATTCTTTTGAGAAGGCTAAGCATGCCATGTCCTTCAGCAATGTAACAAACACAACACCTTCAAACAGGGAAGAATTATGCCAGAAAATAGCAAAGGCCAATGGTCAGAATTAGCTTTTTCTAAAGTCTGGAAATAAACTCAACATTTGCAGCAATCTAGGGAGTAACTCTGCAAGAACAACAAGGGATTCTTTGTTAAAGCAGTGAGGTCTGTAGCATTTCAATTCACTCTGTTCATATACTTCACTTTTTCCTCCTCCACTCCAGGTGACAGCCCTAACAACTAGCAGCCATACGGCAGGACACAGCAGGACTGAGGTTCCTTCACCGCACCATCCTGGCATCTGATCTGCGGTTATTTCCTGCAGGAACCCATCTGCAATGTAGTCTTTATTAAACCTGATTCCCAGGTCACTGGTCAGAAACCATCAGGAGCAACTGTCAATTACCTTGACTAAGAAATTATACAATGACTGCAACAAGTATCAGGCTAATTAAAAACCTGGAATGAGCTGCCCGTGGGAGACGTTGGGAGGGGGTGAGAGCAGTGAGGGGACAGCTCAGTGGCACAGCACTTGCTTACAAGGCCCTAGATTCAATCACTAGTACTACAAAAATACATGCAGGCAGGTCATGAACAAATCAACCGACCGACCAACCAGTCAACCAACCGTAACAAATGCTGAGGAGGTTTTATTCCTGGAACATGGCTTCAAGAGAATGAGCTGACACTACTTACTTTGTACTTTTTAAGGACAGGGTCATGCTCTGTAGTACAGCCTGGCCCCAAAATCATGGCCATTCTCCTGCCTCAGCCTCCTGAGTACTGGGATTACAAGTATGTGCCACCACACACAGCTCATATTTATGTGGTGCTGGGGAATTGAACGCAGGGCCTTACGCATGTGAGGCAAGCAATGTAACCACTGAGCTATGCCTCCAGCTCCCAGAGGTGCCACTAAAAATGTCCACTTATCAGCAACAACAAAAACTCAGGAAACCTACTAAGAAGAAATGGCTCACATTGTTTAAAAAAAGAGGCAAGAGAAACTGTCTCTAATCCAGACCTGGTGATTCAGGCCTGCAGTCCCAGCACTCTGGAGGGCTGAGACGGGAGGATTACAAATTTGAGCTGAGGCTGGTTAACTTATGTGAGGCCTTACCTCAAAATTAAAACCAAAAAACGAGCTGTGGATGTGGCTCACCATTAACGCCCTGGGCTTAATCCCCAGGACAAAAATAATCAGACAAAAATCACTATTCCGGAAGTACCCCAAACATTAGACTTACAAGACAAGAGACTTTAAGTTACTATTCTAAACATATCAAAGTAGGGGCTGGAGGAATGGCTCAATGGTTAAAGTGCTTGCCTAGCAAGTTCTACGTCAAGTGCTAAGTACCCGGGGTTGATTCCTCAGCACCACATAAACCCGGTATGGTGGCGCATGTCAGTAATCCCAGCACTTGGGAGGCTGAGGCAGGAGCAATGTCATGCATCCAGGGCCAGCCAGGGCTCAATAGTGAATTCAGGACCAGCCTGGACAACAGAGCCAAAACCTGTGTCAAAAAAATAAATAAAATTAAAGTAATGAAAGCCATGATCATAGTCCATACTAATTTGCAATTGTGCTTTCCAGGGTTTCAGTTACCTGTAGACAGCCACAGTCTAATATATACTGATGGATATACCAGAATTCCAGAAATAAAATTTAAATTTGTGGCTGGGACTGTTAGCACAGCCCTGTCATCACAGCCTGTGGGAGGCTAAGGATGAAGGGTTGAAAGTTTGAACCCAGACCAGTCAACAAGATCCTGTTTCAAAACATTAAAAAAGGAGCTGAGGATGTAGTTCAATGCAAAGGCTCTTGGTTCAATCCCAGTGTAGAAAAACATAAAAATTCTAGTGTATCATTTGGAGTGGGACGATGACAGTGCATGGGTGTCCCGCCTGGAACGTGAACCATCCCTTTGTCTAGGGGACCCTCTGAGAGGCGATGTCCACATATTGTTACAACTGTTCTATTATTAGCTGTTGTTAATACCTTGTTCTGTCTACCTGTAAGTTAAACTGTTCTAGTCAGTTGCACAGAGAGCATGGTCTGGTATAATACATGTTTTTTTTAAATTAATAGCTATGATTTTAAGCACTTTCTAGGTAGCTTAGGAGATATTCAGCTAAGACAAACAACAAAAGGAAAGTAAGAACACTGTCTCACAAATACAAAGTAATAAGAAATAAAATTCCACTTTCTTTTAAAGAAAAAAAGCAGAAATTCTTGAGTTAAAGTGTAAGAGATTTTTAAAAATTTCACTAGAAGCACCAGCAGATCTGAGCAGGCACAATAAAGAACCAGCAACCCTGAAACAGGCTGGCTGACACTGTCCATCTGTGGAACAAAAAGAGAATAAGGAAAAAATGAAAGGCGCCTAAAAGACCTGTGGAACTCCAGCCAGCAGACCAACAGAACGGAAACACGGAGAAGGGGGAAGACAATGGGTGGGCAAAAAGGCCTAAAACTTCCTAGTGTGTTGAAAACTTTAATGAAACGTGCAGTAACATGTACATCAAAAAGCTCAACAAACACCCAGGAGCATAAATTCGAAGAAAATTCATACGTAGACAGGTGCCACAGGGTGTTGTGGGACTACAAATATAAAGACTTGAAAACAAGGACAAAGCTCAGCAAGCTCGGCATCCGTGGCGAGGGGACGCCACCCAAGGAACACTGGTCTAGCTCCTTCAGCTGATATCAAGGACTCCAGGCAGCTACGCGAGCCGAGGGCCCATGAAATAATGGCACTAGTAAAGGTCACTAACTACACAGGTGACTCATAAAGAGCCCTCGTGTCACTGTCCCCTTTAGAACTTTCTGCTCAAGCTACTTCTTGCTTCTTTCACAGTGCAACATTACAAATGTACTGATGGATATATAATGTATCAGGACACAACCTATGACACCACAACACTGAGGAATGGGGAAACCAATGGAATTATAAAGGGGCAAAGCTTTTACATATTACTATAATTAAAATGGTGATGAGGGGCTGGAGGAACGGCTCAGCAGTTAAAGCGCTTGCTTAGCAAGCACTAAGTCAAGTGCTGAGTACACGAGTTCGATTCCCCAGCAGCACATAAACTGGGTGTGGTGGCACATGCCTGAAATCCCAGTACTCGGGAGGCTGAGGCAGAAGGATTGCCCTGAGTCCAAGGCCAGGCTGGGCTCCATAGTGAGTGCAGGCAGGACCAGCCTGGACTACAGAGCGAGACCCTGTCTCAAAAAAAAAAAAAAATGGTGATGAATCCTAAATGGATTGGTAATTTTAGGCTTCGGGGCAACCACTAATAAAATAACATTTAAAAAAATTTTGTAGGGGCTGGAGGAATGGAACAGCAGTTAAAGCATTTGCATTGCAAGCACATGACCCTGTGTCTGATCCCCGGCACCATACAGCTGGGTGTGGTGGCGCACACCTGTAATCCCAGCACTTGGGAGGCTGAGGCAGGAGGATTGCCATGAATCCAAGGCCAGCCTGGGCTACACTAATGATCTCAGGACCAGCCTAGGCTACAGAGTTAGACCCTGGCTCAAAAAAAAAAAAAAAAAAGAAAAGAAAATAAAAAGAAAAAAGAAAAAGAAGAAAGAAAAAGAAAAGAAAAATTCTAAAAGAAAGCCTCAAAGGAACTAAAATTTAACACTAGAAAATATCTAAACCAGGAGGGTGAGAGAGAGGCTGGCAAGGTGTCGACCAGCCTGGAATACACAACAAAACCCCATCTATTAAAAACAACAAAAAAAAGTATTGCAATCAGACTAATGGAGGGAGAAAAAGGAAAAAAGAGACACAGAACAGAAAACAGCAGCAAACTTACCTTACTGGGAACTAAGAGTGAATGCAAATGGACCGAACACTGCAGGTCGACACAGGGAAAGCCTTCTTGGCATACCCTAAACGTACCTTGGTTATTTCATCAGATATGTTATAATCCAGGAACCGCAGCAGAGTCAGGTAGATGCGGAATTTGTTCAGTACAGAAGGCAGCACTGTGGCTAGAAGGCTGCTCATGTACTCCTCCATGTTGGGCGGGATGAGCTGGGGCTGAAGGTGCAACTGGCAGTCGGCCTGAAAAGACAGAGCACACAGACTTTACCAAGGTCCTACAATAAGCTACACTTTCACAAGAATGCGAAGTCTTATCAGTTTCCAGTATTAATTTAGACGCCTTATAGATACCACAGCAATAATCACAAAGTGAGCTTGTCTTGGGTGTTTCCTTAAGGGTATTAGTACACATAAAAAGATAGTCATACTCTATATGTTCCCACAGAAAAGTTAATAATGAGCCATTTTATTGTTACTCAAGGCTGTTTCTTACCAATCAGCAGATTAAAGAGACTACAGGGTGTACCAAAAGTTTAATTTCTCCTATTATGGAAACTTTTGGGATATCCTACAGCATGAATTTAGTACTTGTAGAATTTTTCTCATAGCACTAATTTTACTTCATATATTAGGGCAATCGGAGCAGACAAATTTTTATTATCATATTTTTTTATACGCGTGGCAACCTTTCAGAACCCTAACACCTTCTAAATGCCTGCAAGTATTTATCATCCTTAAAATTAAAAGTTCTGATCAGACGTTCTGATGAATAGTTACATCATAAGGCAGAACACTTACGACCAAGTGACCAGAGACTTTTAGGAGGAACTCTAAAATACTTCAGGGCTGGAGGAATGGAACAGCAGTTGAAGTATTTGCCCGGCAAGTGAAACACCCTGAGTTCAATTCCCTAGCACCACATACGCTGGGTGTGGTGGTGCACGCCTGTAATCTCAGCACATGGCAGACTGAGGCAGAAGGACTGCCACGAGCATGAGGCTAGCCTGGGCTCCAAAGTGAGTTTCAGACCAGCCTGGGCTACAAAGTGAGACCCTGTCTCAAATTAAGAAAAACTTCACAGGAGACAGACTGAAAACAGTGGGACATAGGCAGCCAGAACAAGGTCTGGATATAAATCAGATAATTGCTACTTTTTATGCCTAGATAGGAGTTTTGGGTAACTCTGGTTACCTTGTCATTGCTGATGTCTGCTTCTTAGTACATCTGAATTTTTATTACAAGGCAGGAACAAAATAACTCCCTTACTAGTAATCAGCAACTAGAATTTCTTAAATATAACATTAATTAAAGCAGCACCAGGAAATAACAAAAAATACAGCTATCCTCCCTCCACTTGAAAATGATGCATTGTACCGGGAGGAGTGACCGCCCCTCGGAGGTAATGAGCACGTTGATGCTGCAGGGGAACTCCATCTGGTGGTAACTGAAGTCGTAATCCACCTTCTGCCAGGTGATCAGGTTGCTCAGAGCAGTCACATTATGGACACCTACAAGAGCAAGACACAATTTTCAGTCACTGATTTAAATCACCCAGGCAGATTCACTTAGCGGACAAGGATTGTAAGACATGAAGCTTCTACTACTTAAATAAAATACTGGAGGCACTGACCATTATACTAAGGTAAATGTCACTAAACTTCCCGAAGGGCCCTGGTCCATAAACTTCAGTGTTAGGCCAGCTGGAACTGCCTGAGGCCAAGACTCCATAAAACCTCATGCCTAGTATTTGACATACCAAAAGACAAAAAGGGTCAGAACTATGGTTACCTCCTAGGTGGCATGGTCACAGGGCTGACGTAACACAGTAGAACTCATTCTACACATAGGCAAGGGAATTGAATTTTGCTGACTTTATACTCACCTCTACTTTGTATGTTCCCGGTCTTGTTTTATGTGTGGGGAATGGAGGATGGATAGAGGAAGGGGAAACAAGCCCAGGGTCTCAGGCATGCCTGCTAGGTAAGTAATTTTACCACTGGACTCTATCTCCAGTCCTTTATAAAAATTTTTAGGTCATGAAACCGAGTGTCACTAAGCTGGGCCTCTCTCTGTGGTACAGGCTGGTCCTGAAGTCACTATTGTAGCCCTGGCTGGCCTTGGACTGAGGACAATCTGCCTTCCTCAGCCTCCCAAGTGCTGGGATGACAGGCATGCACCACCATGCCTGGTTTATGTGGTGCTGGGGAACTGAACGCAGAGCTTCGCACTGGCTAGGCAGGTGCTTTAAGCGCTAAGCTACACACCCAGATCCACCAGGGTGGTCAGGAACACATGATCCTCTGGCCTCACCCGTCCAGTAACTGGGATTATAAACACAAACCACTATGCTGGTAGTTTCCTATAACTTTATACCATGTGCCATAATTGAGGTTAGTCTAAATAATTTTTACCTATTAAACAGTTTTTCAAAGCCAGTGCCAATGGTGCGGGCTTAGCATTATAGAGTCTAAGGCAGGAGGATAGTGAGGCCCAGCTCAGTCTAGGCAACTTAGCAGACGTTCTCTTAGAACCAAAGCCAAAAAAGATGGGTTAGGGATACAGAGAGCATAGTAAAAAAAAAAAAAAAAACCTGGTTCCATCCCCAGCACTGCACACATAAATAATTCTCTGGGAAACGTTTATGTTTGCAGTGCTGGGGATTAAATCCGAGGCCTCCTGTATGCCAAGCAAGTGCTTCACCATTGAGCTACATCCCTAAATCTCAAAAATGTTTTAAAGTTCACATGAGAGAGACTATTACTATATACTTCTGAGTTAACATCATTTAAGGCACAACCGCTTCCCACTTCACCCTTAGCAGGCTGAGGTCCACTACGCTCTTCAGAATGACCGCGCAGCTAGTTGACACGCAGTTTATACTACCTGCTTTAATCAGATGCACACGTCAAGACTTTTATCTTAAATCTCTGCTGAGCTTGCCTTTGCCCACAGATAGCCTTTAAAAACACATTAGCGGATTCCAGTTTTAATGAAGGAAAGTCAAAAAAGAAAGGGTGCCATCTGTGTACATACCTGGGGTATCCAGCTGTCCCTGCTCCAGAAGAGTTTCATCAATGACCAGAGACGTGTTGTTGGGCAGCTGGAGGAGGCCACTGACCAAGCGATTGGCTGCATAGTCTTTGTGGGGAATGAATTTCAAATGGTTCATGTTCTCTATAGTCATCTGTAGACGGAAAGACTGCAAGAGAAACTTTCTTAATGAGCAATGATCTAAGGTTCCCTGTTTAAGAAAACTTACACTTGGAATTAAAACACTGTTTTGAAGAGAATGATCTTATAAATTCTCAAGGGAGTAGTGATGTGGTTTCTAGAATGCTTAGAAGCAAAAATATTATCAATATCTTGCATTAGAATTTAATGTATTCAATGAGCTGCTTTTTCTTTTTTCTTTTGAGATGGGGATCTCACTCCAGTCTGGGCTGATCCTGAACTCCATGGAGCCCAGGCTGCCCTCACACTAACAGCAATCCTCCTACCTCAGCCTCCCAAATGCTAGGATTCTAGGAGGCGTGCACCACCATGCCCAGCTTCCTGAGGAATCGAATTCAGGGTTAAGGCACATGCTTTAACCACCGTGCTATTCCTCCAGCCCTGAGCTGCTTCATTTTCAAATGTCATATTCAGTAATCCTTTAGAACAACTTATTTTTCTGATGTCTACCAATGACAGACAACTAGGACATGTGCATCCAGTACCCAGAAGCTTAAGCTCCTTACCCTAACCTAAGCTAGCTGAACAGAAAATAAAGTTTTCATCAGGTCAGGGACCAGGATGTACACAGTGGCACACAAGTACTCCCAGGTACTCAGCAGGCCAGAAAAAGGACTGCAAGTTCAAACCCAGATGGGGCAACTTAGTGAGAACTCCTTTGAAAAATAAAAAGCCCTGGAGACACAGCTCAGTGACAGAGCACGACTAGTATGCATAAGGCAGGGGGGAGGGGCACGTCTAGTTTTCATTTTCACTACCCTCCTTGAATTAAAGACATATGTATTCTCATGACTAGCGTACAAAGAGGCTTCTGGCTTGTTTTTTTCTCTGTATGTATGGTACATCCCCAGTCCACTCTCATTTTTGATTTTGCAACAGGATCTTGATAAGGTGCTCAGCTGTCAGGCTAGGATTAAACTTAAGATCTCCCTGCCTTGCCTCTTAAAATGCATAATACAGGCACAGATTTTATCTTTTTACCAGATTATTGAAAGAAAAAAATTAATTCATCAGAGCACAATGAACCCCTGCTCGATGTTACAAATTTCCCAACAGACGGATGGGTTCACCGTGCTGAACTGGACCAAGGGATCTGCTAAGGCACAACCCACCACCACTCCGAGCCTACCGCTCACTTCAGGCTGAAAAGAGGTGGGGGGAGGGAGGGACGGGCACTGTGGGAGATGGGTGGAGAAGGTGAGACAGGACCACAATGTGGAGGAGTTTTGTACTCTGGCTCAATGACTGTGAAAATGGTGTATGGAGGTGGGTATCTTACGAAAACAAAACAAAAAGCAAAAAACCCAAACAAAAAAATACACACCAAAGGAGAGGAACCAGTCAGAACAAAAGGCAGCCTGGTGCAAAGGCTAGGTTTGGCTCTGCCCACAGATGCACAGGCGGGTGACGTGCCCTTAACCCACTGTGTCAGTGAGCTCAGACGTGGCAGGAGAGAATGTGTAGAAAGGCTTCCCTCCTCACCCTAGCTGGACAGACAGATGCACGAGTTGCGTACGTACTGGAACGGGAGAGGGAGGGGAAGCAAGTGCGCTGCAGAGTGAGAGGAAGCACCTTGCAGGACTATGACCTTCGGTTCCCTCCTCAGACAGCCTCACCCTTCAAAATGTCATTGTCATTCTGTGCTCAGTATGTGCCACATAAGCCTTGATCTACAGCTCTGAGCGGCCCAGTGCTTCTCTTTGAGCTCAGACCCCTTGCTCCAGCTCATTTTTCACTATCGTTTTTGAGACAAGGGTCTCATTAAGTCATCTAAGCTGGGTTCAAACTTGCAACCCTCTGCCTCAGCCTCCCATAGTGCTAAAATTACAAAAGTGTGCTGGCAGAGCTGGTTTGACTTACTATTTCTAAGTGATTAGTATTTTTACATATTTTCAATTTTAATTTCTAATGTGGAAAATTTACAGTAGATATAATCCACAAGAAAGCCAACTCTGAGAGCTCAATGCTTCCTCTGCTGCTTCTGGAGGGCCTCGAGAAGTAAGAGACCCTCGGCACACTAACCAATGGATGAGCTGGCTTATCCTCAATTCCCAAACACGGAGGTGATCAGTATTTTCAGTCACCTGGTTCATCAGAAGCAGTTGCCCTGTTCCCAAAGTCACAATACATGAAATAGTGTGCTCTGGATGCCTAGAAAATAAAGGCAGCTCAACTTTCCAAGTAGATTTAAAATTGGGGCAAGAGACAGAGATCATCTATAAGAATCAAGCTCCCATAGTTTAGAGCTTTTTTCGTTTAAGACCTTAAGGCATACAAAGATAGTGAATTACACATCTGGCATCAAAACAAAGTAAAATTTTAAGGGAGTTACTGTAATTGTATTAAATGATAAGACTCAGAAATTTGTGCTAAGGCCATACATGTGCAATGTTTAGGAGAGAGTACATTTTAAATTATGTAGTTTTGCAAGCTTTCTCCTTGTATGAGATCTATTGAGATCTCAAAAGTTAGGGGGCTGGGGAGATTGCACAATGGTTAAAGCTCTTGCCTAGAAAGCGCAGAGCCCTGAGTTTGATTCCTCAGCAGCACATAAACTGGGTGTGGTGATGCATGCCTGTAATCCCAGCACTCAGGAGGCTGAGGGAGGAGGATTGCCATGAGTCCAAGGCCAGCCTGGGCTCCACAGTGAGTTGAGGATCAACCTGGGCTACAGAACAAGACACTGTTTCAAAAAAAAAAAAAAAAAAGAAAGAAAGAAAGAAAGAAAAAAGATCTCAAAGTTAAATATTTGGGTTGAGTGAAGGACAATCAGATGGATTTGTTTAGTACTTAAGTTTGTAGTTCATTATTTATATTGATCTTACTGCTGGAACAAGATGTTGAATAATTCGATATAAGTGTTCTGTGAAGGTGCTATTCCGTGGGCAGCCACTCAGGTTAACTGTAAATTTTCCTAGTGGAAGAACATCTCTTCTTGTGTATCTAGAAAAACAAAGAAATGAATACATATGATACCACATTAATTTCCATTAAAAATTAAGTAAAAACGCACAAAATATTGTCATTAAAAACATAGCAGAATACTTTGGCTGGTGATTTTAACTACCAGAATAATAGTGAAAAATACCTAATACCTGTATGTGTTGATCACATGCCAAGAGTTACTTGAGTGTTCTTATGTTTTTCATCCATTCATTATTTATTTGTGGTGCCGAGGACGTAGAAACCCAGGGCCTTATCATGCTAGGCACTGCTCTACCATTCAGCCCCATCCCCAGCCCGACTTTTTCATTTCACCTCTAAACACTGTGAGGTAAATGCTGTCCCCATTGTTTTACAGATACAGAATTAAGTAACAGTGTTATCCTTTACCCAAAATGTTTGAGACTAGAAATGCTTCAGACTGTGGAGTATTTACATTGACTTTAATGTTAAACATCTGTAATGCTCACAATCTGAAACTGAGCCTCAAGCTAGCACTCAAAAAATTTTATTTTTGATTATTTTAGGTGTTTGGATTAGGTGTACTCAACATTTAATTATCCATCTAGCCAGAGAGGAGCAGAGCTGGAATTCAAGCCCAAGGAGTATGGCTCCAGTGTGTTCTCAGCCACTATGTATTACTATTTGAGATTCTACTTGAGGAATGGAAAAATGCACGGCAAAAAAGATGTTTACGTGTACAAAATGCTCAACTTCATTGTAAACCTCAAATTTTTTTGCGCTTATACATATCATAAAATGGGGGGTGGGGGGGCGATATATTTACAGCAACAATGCTTATTTTTTTTTTTAAAGACAGGGTCTTACTCTGGAGTTCACAATTCAGTATGGAGCCCAGGCAGGCCTCAAACTCACAGCAATCCTCCTGCCTCAGTTTCCCAGGTGCTGAGATTATAGGTAAATACCACTACACTCAGCTTATGTGGTGCTGGGGAATCAAATTCATAGCATGTACTTGCTAGGTGCACACTCTAGTCACTGTGCTATTCCTCTAGCCCCACTGCAATGTTATTTATTAGACAGAAAAGCTAGGGAAACAATATTTAGGAACATGGATATAGTCTAAGACACCTGTATAATGAAATAATGTGCAGCCATTGACAAGTCCACAAAAAATTTAAAAACAAAATGTTTATCAAATATTAAAAACAAAATACAAACATGTGCTTGGAATACAACTGATACCTATACTGCTTTATACACAATCAAACAAAAAAATACCAAAACTGTAACTAAGGTCGGCTCTCAGGGGTGACATAAATGACTGCTATTTTCATATTCTTGGAACCTAACACAGAACAATACTGTAAAAATCAGTGAAAGAAAAAAAAAGAAACATAGTGGAGTCGTAGGCAAGGTTCTAATGTCAACACACAAATTAAAAATGTACATAATGAACTCTGTTGACTATTTTTAGAAGCAAAGACTTGGGATATATAAACAATCCAGAATGCAAAAAGGCCTGAGGATGTGGCTCAAGGCACAGCACCTGCCCAGCATGCCAAGGCCCTGGGTTTGATCCCAGCACCACAAAATACGATAAAATTGTCTTATGAGTCAAGTCCTGTATTTGGTTTTGTCTCTAATACTTAAGAAAATCAAAATGCTAAATGTGAAACTGAAAAAAAGTAACGAAAGAATTAGCTGTGATCTGGTATGACACTGTTACAATGAGCAAAACCACAACCTGATGAAGAAGCCTGATAAAGTGAAATGCACTTAATTACAATAGAAACTGACTGGTTCTTTTCCACTTTCGGCACCACACCCAACTCCCTTAATTCCCTGCAGGAAATCAGGCAGTACTTACACTGTAGAGATGAGGTGTAATATAAGGTATTCGGCTGCCAAACTATCTCCCAACAGGGCGTGAGTGAGGAATCCTAGCAGCTCTGCTCTGACTGGAGACAATTCAGACATGAAAGCCGACACAACTGTAAGAGGAAGGCAGACAGGGTCAGAATGCACTAGCCAGTTCCACGAAGCACCTCGGTGTAAAGCCTTCTAGGTGAAGAAAGCACTCCAATGCAGTAGGGAACCAGTGCAAACTTACAATACTGGCCACAGGGACTCCAATCCCAACACTCTGGATCTTTTCTGCTTTGTCTTTTTCACAGAAGAAAATGGGGCAAAATGACACCCGACTAAAAACTTGCTCTGATAGACAGAGAGGACCTGACTCTAAATTCCACTCTGATCTTAAGTCACAGGCAGCACAGGACGGACAGAAGCGGGAAATCTGGTTGAGTAGGTGCTATGGTTTGATCAGGAACTTGTTGAGACTTGGGAATGCCTTGTAGCAGAGCTTTTGGGTGTTTGTATTGGCTGTGGGCCAGGAAGTGAGCGGGGGCACCCATGCTGTGTGTGGGTGGGTGGCGGGGGGGGGAAACGTCGACCACACCTGGCAGCTTCAGCTAAACAAAGGAAGGAAGAAGAAACACTGTGACGGCTTATTCCTAGGAAAACGCTAGCCTTGCCTCAGTCTCCAGGTTCTGCTTCTGCCTCACCTGACTTTCCATCCTCTCTGAATCGGGTGACAGAAGCTCTTCAACCTCATGTACTTCCGCAGTTGCTGGCTGCCCACGATCCGACTACATGAGATCTTCTGAAACTGAGCTAAATAAAACTTTCCACACTTAAATTGTGGATGTTGGGTATTCTGTCACAGCAACAAATAAGTAAGACACTAGGCTTTAACACTTACACTTACAGGTTCTGCTCTCCTCTTTGTTAAGGCAGGCAGGCAACAAAGGATTGATGTGCTGCAACTTCTGGGCTAAAATGACATGAATTCTTGGCACTAGTGAGGCAGGAGGACTATGCACTCTCTGCTCCTCCGCTGAGTCTGTGCACTCCATGGAGTCCAGCAATGCAGAGGCATCCCTGTGGACACGGGAATGTGCCAGGTTAGAGACACTCACCACAAAGATAGAAAGTAATGTGCATCTCTGAGGCAAAATTGCAACTGAAGTCAAGAACACTTAAACCTGGGTATCTCCTTATTGTGGTTTGGCTCTAGAATGTCCCCCAAAAGTCTCATGTATTTAATGTTATGGATTGTCTATGGAACCATGTGCTGCTGGTGGATTGGGGTCTAGTCTGGAGGGGTGGATTACAGTTAAGTTAGGATTAAAGGCATATGAGTTAAGACTAAAGGCATGTGAGTTAGGATTAACGGTGTGCAGTGGCCACACCTTCCACACATGGATGCGGAGAGGGGCTAATCACTGGGCGGAGACCTGGAGGGATACATAAGCTGCATCCTGCCTTCCTTGAGGACTAGGATTGGGACTTGGACTAGTCTCAACTGGTCTCAACTTGCCTTCCTGTTTGTGATGTCCTGAGAAGCTGCCTCCACCTTTCTGCCTCTGCCATGTACTTCCACTGCTGTCGGCTGCCCCTGAATGGATCGTTACCTTCTGAAACTGTGAGCTAAAATAAACTTTTCCTTTCCTAAATTTGTGGGTGTCAGGTATTGAGTCACAGCAACAAAAATTAACTAAGACACTCCTTACAGAACAAAAATTGACTCCTCACTATAAAATGTCTCATTACATTGATTCTAGGGTAGTTTGGTCACAGTGAAAACAGATTTATTCTATTCTTCAGGATCAGCAATATTCCTCACTCACAGTCCTATGGTGGCTATAAACAAAGAGAATTCACAACATTATTTCAAAACACAGATGCTCATTTTTCAATTACCAGCTGAGATATCAACACATCACAGCACATTCCAAAACTGGGGTCTTTTCAAAAGCCACCCAGAATCTATTTTCAGCATATGAAGAATCACCTATCTCTATCTTCCTAATTCTTTTTCCTTGAGTTTATTCTTAAACGATATCTTAGTGGGAGAATAAGCAATAAAAGGTGTTTTCATTAAAACCTCACAACCACCCTAGCTTACGGCAAGGCAACCAAGCTCGAGACTGAACAGCCAATGAAGAGGCCAAATCAGGAGCGCTCTCCAACTCCCTAACCCAAGCTGCCTCAGTAACAGCAGCAAAAGAGGAAAGTCACCACACCCAGACATGGTCAAGACAGCAATTTTAAGTTACTAAGAGACTTTTAAGTGTATATAAAGTTGTCTAAAATCTGTTTTGCAACATTTTTTAGTTTGGAAAAATTTAACTTCATGTCACACAGAAATCATGACGGATATATCTATACAGTGCTGGATATCCATCCAGTATACCATTTGGCAATCTCAAAGCAAAAAGAATGAAGCAGGAAAACAATCTGGATTATTGTCATATTTTGTTAAATGGGAAAAAAAGAATATATACACTAAGACATCATTTAGAGGAGGCAAAAAGGAAGGGAAATAAAATATATATCTATGTATTTTTCAAAAGAGATATATGATGGGAAGGATAAAATCAGAAACTAGGGAAATGGTTCCTGTTGTGGTTGGGATCTGAAATGTCCCTCAAAAACCTCATGTAATTGGCTGTTGCAGAATATCTATGAAATCACGTGCTATAAAAGATGGGGCCTGGCTGGAAGGGTGGCGCACTGGGGCTTGACCCAGAAGTGGCAGATCTCTGGGACAGGACTTGGAAGGTACATGCTAGCTCCACCCTTCTTTGCTCACTTGGCTTCCTGTCTGCCATGCCAAGAGCAATTTTTCCTCCTGCTGGCTTCAGCCATGTGGTGCCACCATTGCCAGCCACCTATGAATGACAGAGACCTTCTGACACTGATCTTAAATAAATCTTTCCTCGCTTAAGTTGCGGATGTCACTTATTCTGTCCCAGCAAGGAATAAGTAACTAAGATAGTTCCCTAGGGCAGCTGGACGAGACCAAGTGGGCAGGGATAGGGATGATAGGAAAGACACTCCTGAATTGTTTCCTGTGTGATTTTAATTCATCAACAATGTTAATTTTCTTTTTAAATTAAAATATTTTAAGAAAGGAACTGCAACATAAATACAAATTATATATATGAGATGAATGACAGAAACACACTGATGAAAGTTATCTGAGTAACTTTGGAACATAATATACTCTGACCAGCCTCACTCTAAAATAAAAAATCTGGAAATCAATACTGAACTGTAATTACTAGGCTGTTTTCTGTAGCAGTATGGGTTACTAATCTTTGTGAGAAAATGGTATCTACTGAGGATAATGACAGTCAAATTTCTTTCTGTAGGAAAGGTAGTTATAAATATGGAAAGAAGGGGCTAGAGATATAGGCCAGCGGTTCGAAAGGCCTTGAGTCTGATTCCTCAGGACCACATAGGCCAGGCAGGGCAGTACACTGGGGAGGCTGAAGCTGGAGGACTGCTGTGAGTTCGAGGCCAGCCTGGGTGGCACAGTGAGCTCAGGACCAGTCTGGGCTACAGAGTGAGAATCTGTCTCAAAAAAAAAGAAAGAAAGAAAGAAAGAAAGAAAGAAAGAAAGAAAGAAAGAAAGAGAAAACTCCCAAAGAACAAGACCTCACCACCTGGGTGCTGAACAGGAATTAGAAAGTGTATGAACCCACGGTATCACGTATAATGCATGTGTGTTACACTTTGTATGGTAAGTACCCTCCAAAGGGTTACAGCTTATACTAGGAAGTGGAGCAAACTTTAGAGGTGGGGCCTCATGGAAGGAAGCCTTTAGGTGGCTGGAGGCTTGTCTTCAGAGGCGATTATGGGACTTTTGTTTCTTCCCTGCCTCTCTGCATCCCAGCCATGAGGTGAGTGGTTCAGCTCAACCACGCACTCCCCACCACAATGTGCTGCCTTATCAAATAAGCCCAGAGTAGGGGGAACAACAGAAAATGGATTGAACCCTCTAAAACTGGGAAACAAAATAAACTTTTTCTCTTTAGAAACAGATAAATTGATTATATACTCTCATAAACTTTTACAGGTCATTTTTGCAACACACAAATACAGGTGTCTGGGACAGAATACTGGATACCCACAGCCTTAAGGAGGAAAGATTTACTGTCGTTCCACAGCTTCTTTATGGATGGGCAGGTAGCAATGGTGGAATCGGATGGCAGGGCCAGAGCTGGAGCTGGAGACAGCGCTCCTCAAGGCACAGCAGAACAAAGGGACGAAGGGCGGAACCAGCACACCCCCCCCCCAAAGGGCGGAACCAGCACACACCCCCCCAGGTCAAGCCCCAGGCATCTGCCCCACCTCCCAATAAGAGACAGTGTCCACAGGAAAGTGGGGCTTTTCGGGGGCACTCCCTATCCCAAACCACAACATTCTACCTCTGGCCTTCAAATGGCATCCATTTCCTGATGTAAAATATATTTAGTCCTTTTTTTTAAAAAAAGAGTTGCCAAAGTCTTAACAGTTTAGCACTGTTAAGAAGTCCAAGTCCAAAGGCTCCTCTGAAATGCAAGGCAAACTCTCAGCTGTGAGCTCCTGTGAAAACCAGAGTTAAGTACTTCCAGAAAGTAAATGTTAAAAAACAGTAAGGTCAGCTGAGTGTGGTAACGCCAACACCTTATATCGTAGTACACCTGGAGGCTGAGTCAAGTCAGGAGAATCACAGTTTGAACCAGCCTGGGTAAATTAGCAACTTGGAGAGATCCTGTCTCAAAAAAAAAGAAAAAGAAAAAGAAAAAAAAAACACGTAGCTCAGTGCAAAAGATGCTAGGCTTCATCTCAATTAAAAAAGAAAGTCTCAAGTGCTTCAGAACAATGTGTCCATAAACAGTACGAATGAGTAACAGAGCACATGGGGCACAAACACCGGCAGCAGGTAGATCCAGGTAAGGGGAAGAGTGTTCTTTATTCTATAACATTTCTGAAAGCATGAACCTATATTGAAACAAAAAGTGATCAAGAGAAAGAGCAGAGGGGCTCACCTTTCATCATTATTCAGTATACTGAGCACAGGATCCACAGAGAGTACGCCATACAACTCAAGGACATCATTCACTTTGAAACAATCCCCGTCTTCATAGACCTGACAAGCAACGACATGAAACTGTGCTGTTAGTACTAAATGACACAAAGAAGCCTAAGAAATTGGTCTTGAAGTAATGCCACCTTAGAATTTTAGGTTAAGAAACGGACCTCAAAAATAAATCCCTTATTTCATAAATTGGAACTCTAGAAATGACTTGCCCATACTCATTCTGCTAGTCAGCAAGTAAGTTAAAAACATTATTAAAAAACAAAAAAACCCTTTTCTCAAAAGTTGCAGTCAACGCTAGAAATACGCATTATTTCAAAACCTATTAACCACATGAGGAACAAAATAAGCCAGGATTTCTAATTCAAGACTTATAAATTAGGTAAGCCTAAGGTGTTTAACACAAAACTTAGAATAGCTGTGAGCCTTCTTGTTCAAAAATAAAACCCTCTCAAACCTGTTCAGATACTTTAATAACCTGCATAAGTAGTATTATCATCCCCTGTGCTATATGACTGAAGAGCCATTTAAGTTTAAACCATAAAAAATAGGAATGAAAATTCTTGGTGATGATTTCTGAACTTTGTGTCACTTATTCACCAGGATTCAAAAAAAAATCAGAAGAAGCGAAATAAAATGAATTTTCAGTCCTTTCTTCCTACTATATTTTGACACAGCAAGATTTTATTGACTGACTGTAGCACTAGGAACTGGCCAGAGGGTCATGACACTGAGCGACAGCCCCCATCCTTTTTAATTTTTTTACACTGAGACAGGGTCTTGCTAATTGTCCAGACCTGGGCTTGAATTTGTATTCCTCCTGCCTCAGCCTCCCATAGTATTAGGATTAAAGGAATACACTGCCATGCCCAGCTGGGTTTTGGTAAGAGGCAGAAAAAAATGTCAGAATTGGGTATTATGAAGTTGGAACCACAGCAATAATGCAGACATGAATTATAAAGTTGTCCCAAGTCAGGGACAGAGGCATAGCTCAGTGATTAGCTCACTTGCCTAGGAAATGGTGAGGCCCTGGGTTATATCCCCCGACACCACACAACAGCTGAGCATGGTAGAACATGCTTAATTTCCAGCATTTGGGAGGCTGAGGCAGGAGGATTGCTGTGAGTTTAAGGGCAGCAATGGGCTATACATACTGTGTTCAGGACCAGCCTGGACTACAGAGCAACATCCTGTCTCAAAAGCAGAAGATTTCTCTCAATTACATGTATGAAATATTCTTTGATTCCGTGTGCCACCATAGGAAGGGCCTCCAAAGATGTTTCCAATTCATGAGAACTTGGGAACATGCTCCACTATGTGAAAAGACTTCTGCAGATATGATTAAAGACTCAAGACAGGAAATTATTCTGGATTGTCAGAGTGGGCCCAGGGTAATTACACAAGTCCAGAAAAAAAATGGAGCTTTTCCTGGCTATGATCAGATAGAAACATGACTACAAAATGGTCAGACAGATGCAATGTTGCTGGCCTTGGTGATGGAGGCAGACCATAGGTCAGGGACTTCAGGCTATCTCTAGAAGCTACAGCAGAAAGAAAACCAAATGGGGGTGAAAAAAAACCCTGCTTTTCCTCTAGAGCTACAGTAAGGAATGTAGCCCTTTCAGCACCTGATTCTACTGCAGTGAAACCCATGAAGGGCTTCTGACCCAAAGCCTGTAAAATAACAAAAATTTTACTGCTAATCTAAATCTGTAGTGATCTGTCATAGGACCAAAGAAAACTAATATAAAAGCTAAGAGTTCTCGAGGCCAATTTCCTAGACATTTGACTACAAAATGTTTCATTACCTTCACAAGGCAGGCAGGGCCCTTCTCTCCTGGCAGGGGAAAATTGAGATCGAAAGGAGAGGACATGTTTAGAGTGTTCAGCTGTTGCCCTGTGGAAGCTTCAGTTTCTAAACGTTTCGGCTCTCCACACCACTGAAGACCACCAACGCTCCCTAAATTAAAAGCACAGCATTGCACTTAATATCAGAGGCATCCCTGAGAGAAAGAACATTCCAAAAGTGTCTCTCAAGTTTGTTACAAATGTTTCAGAACTTGAAAATCTCAGATCAAGTTTTTTTTTTTTTTTTCAGATCAGGTTTTGACAGTTTAACACATATTAACAAAGCACTTTGACCTATAAGAGAACAAAGTATGAATCAGACGTTTTTTTCCTTCTATAAAATGACGAATATTTCCTATCAAATCTCATGCAAGGGGGGCTGGAGGAATGGCTCAGTAGTTAGAGCGCTTGCCTAGCAAGTGCTAAGTACCTTTGTTCAATTCCCCAGCACCACATAAGCTGGGCATGGCGGCGCACGCCTGTAATCTCAGCACTTCGGAGGCTGAGACAGGAGGACTGCCTGCCGTGAGTCCAAGGCCAGCCTGGGCTCTGAAGTGAGTTCAGGACCAGCCTCGACCACAGAGTGAGACCCTGTCTCAAAAAACAAAACAAATAAACAAAAAAACAAAAATACCCTCATGCAACAATTTCTTAGTTCACTGTTTTTAATTTTTAAATGTATTCATTTCCCCCTCATCATTTTTGTTTTCCTTTTCTCTTTCACCCTCTTCCCACTCTCCTCATTCCCTTACTCTCTCTACAAGACCTATTCTCCTATTTTTATTTTGCTCTTTTACTTACTTATACTTTGGTTTTCTCCTATTATAGAAACGATGCTATACTTAACCTCCTGGGTCTGATTCATTTAACTAGGCATGATGGTCTCAGTGTGGAACTATTTTCCTACAAATGATTGAAATTTCATATTCAATATGATTACTTCCAGATCTCTGACCTAAGGAATATACACTTTACTGACAACAAAATACCTTGGTAGAACAAACTTTTCCTTTCTTGATTAGGAAGAAGAATAAAGCCAAAAGCAATAAAGTAATTTACCAAATATTTATTACTATCTAGTAAGTACCAAGGATCAGATTAGTTACTGGAGAAAAATCAAGACGAGACAGCCCTTAGTTCTACAGCAGTCCCAATTTAAAGCTGACAATCAGAATAAAAACACAGCCTGCCACAACATGGGATACTATTCAGCAATAAAAAGAAATAAACTTCTGATACATTTAACAATGTGGATAGGTCTCCAGGGAATTATCCTGAATAATAAAGCCAATTTCCAAACTTCACATAATATACTATTCCATTTGTATAACATACTTGTAATGATAAAATTATAGAGGTGGAGACCAGACCACTGGTTGCCAGGGGGATGACTTGGGTGGAAAAGACAGCTATGATCCAACGAGGGCAGCAGAAGAGATCTATGTCAAGCACTGTTCTGAATCCTGACCGTCATGGTGGCTACAGGATCTACACATGATAAAACTGCATAGGACTACATCAACGCAAGTAAGTGCATAAAAATGAGAATTCAGAATAAGGTAGATGGATTATATCAGTGGTCCATTTCTTGGTTTTGATACTCCATTAAATTTTGCAAGATAAAACCATGAAAATACATAAAATCCTATGTTCTCACAACTGGATGTAAATCTACATTATCTCAAATAAAAAGTTTTCAAATTTCCTAGAAACCAAGCTCCACTTTACATATATTATGTACTCAAATTTATAAAACACCATGCAATACAACATTTATTTTTAAAAAGGCAAGAAACAGAAAGGTATCAACTGCTTAAGAGAGAAGAGGACTACCATACTTCCTGGACTCAAATACATCACTTACTGGTACAGTATATCATCAGTTTTTAATGAAATTTGGGGCAGATGAAGGAAAAGACTACCTTTATATTTGTATAAATTCACTATAAAGCATTTAAATTGTTAAAATTATTAAAATATGCCTTAGCAATTCAATAATGTAAGTTCATAAGTAGAATAAATAGTTAAATGAAGTTCACTAGTAAACCTCTATTTATTTACTGCTGTAGATTAAATTTGCTCTCTCAATCCAATCCTGTAGACTGTGACTGACCAGACTGATTTGTTTTACCTCTTCTCTCTGATTTAAGGTGTTAAAGTTGACCAGTACTTAAAAGAGAAAAATAAAGACACCCATAAACAATCTGTCAACAGATTCACAGCTCATAAAGGCTTGACCGAAAATAAAAATTGGTGGTAATTCTGAAAGACTCTCATGCTCTCAGAAAACGTCAACTTTGGTCTCTGTTTTAATCAGAATTAGCTGAATTTCTGGCATAACTTAATTCATCTAGCATACTACAATTCCATGTCTTTCCTATTTTTTGTCTTATAAAATTAAAATACTATGATTCCAAAAACAAAATGGGAAAGGATGTTTTCAGCTATAATTAAGTCATTTTTAAGATAAAGGGCTATGCTTCCACATTACTTAAGAGTTAGGATAAAAATAAATATGAAGAGAAAACATATCCTTCCTAGCTAACCACTTGAGTCTCTAAAAATGTGTATTACAGCTGTCACTTCTCACTAAGTGATGCCTAACTTTTCATTATGAAGCACAGTCTGATCAGAGTACTGTAAACTCTGAGAACTGTCTACAATTTGTATGTCTGTGTGCACGCATGCGTGTTGGTACCACAGATTAAACAGGGCCCTGTACCTGCTAAGGAACAAGTGTTTTACCTCTGAACCACACCTGAGACCCCAAACTATGTACAATTCTAGAAGTACGGCTACCATATCAGTACCAGCTCCAAACTCTAGAACTATTATTATACAACATTTAGTTCTGGAAATGAATCTAGTGCAAAACAGCAGAAGTCACCAAGAAGCCTGGTGGCATATACTACCTGTGTGTCTAGCACCTGTGTGTTGGTCTTTCTGTTTATGGGGATGCAGGTCCATATCTTCATCATCTTCATAACTCCTCTTATGACGACTGGGAGTGTAGGATGTTGAGGGACTGACTCGAGCTTGGTTAGCATTAACATAGGCGTTAAATAAAAGGTTAAGAAAAAAATACCATGAACTGAGAATGTCCTAAATTATGCTAAATATATGACTAATGAAAGACTGCTAGTTTGGCAATTCAGTTAAAATTAAAAAGTACTTTTTAAGGGAGCCTAGACTTCCTGTCTTGCTCATTAAAATAACAGACATCAACCTCAGGCCCCCATGATTGCTATAAACAACCATAAAATTCAACAAAGTAAGTGATGAGCTGTTCTCAAGGATGGACAAAAGGGGACAGAAGGTTACAGTGAGTGCAGAGACACACACCAAGTATAGTCCACACCCTCCCAGCTCTCTATGGGAGGTGTTTTCCAGACTGCAACAACTCACTCCTGCTGGATAGGAAAACAGAGCATAGCAGTTTGTGGTTACTTTAGCATACACAGAATTTCCAGAAAAAGTATTACAGAAGAAGCAGATGCAGACAGTAGAAGATCCAGAAATCTGTGTAGATTCAGTTTGTCTTTCTGGCCAAATGATTCTTCGAGGCCTACAGAGAACAGCTGGTGTTGAACCAAGAAGTAACTGGAAGAGTCTGGAGTGCTCCAACAGAAAGCTGCTGAGCACCCTTTGCATTTAGGTAGGACCTAGAATCCGCATACTTCCCGAGTACACTACGTCTCACATAGCAGGGCTGACTACTCTCTACTTACCTCAGCAAATCTTCAAACCATGACTTGACAAGATCAGAGTGCTCTAGTGACAAGTACAATAGCTTTTACTGAGAAGGAGGTCTCAATATGTTCTTCAGGCTCCACCCACCTTGGCCTATTAGATAACTATGACTAAAGGCATGCAACCTTTTCAAAAAAATCCTGAAAATTAAACTGTACAATATTCTATTTCAACATAACATAAATGATGATAGTTAGGCAAAGCAGCAGAAAAATACGACCTATAATCAACATTAAAATTAATCAATAGAAACCAAGGTGTCTTACTTTCTTATTGCTGTTACAGAATATATGACATCCACAATTTAAGGGAGGAAAGCTCACAGTTTCAGAAGGTCTCACTCAGTCCATTCAGGGGCAGCTGGCAACCGTGGAAGCACATGGCCAAGGCTGAAGAGCTACTCACCCCATTGCAGAATGAGTGAGGAACATGTCTGGAGATTCAGACAAGGCCAGAGATTTCCCATGAAGAAGCTGTAACAATGTTTCTACTTTACCTAGTACAAGCTGCCTAATGGGGGGCCCACACCTACAATGGCTGCCCCTCCCTCACTTCCTGGACCAAAAACCAGCAACACACACCTGAAAGATCTGCCCTGGGAAGCCCCAATCTCAACACAGAATCTCTCCAGGTCAAGCCCCAAGCACCTACCCCTTCCTGCCAGATTCTACCTCCTACAAGCACACAATTCCAAAAGGTATCACACTACATCCAAATACCTGATGCTAAGCCGGGCCTAGTGGCCCATGCCTTGAACTCCAGCACTCAGCTCTGAGAGGCTGGGGCAGGATGACTGCTATGAGCTCCAGGCCAGCTTAGGCTACATAGTAAGCTCCAGACCAACATGGGCTACACAGCAAGACCCTGTCTCAAAGAAACAAACACACATACACTATGAGGCTTTTGGCAGACATCCCAGGTCCAAACCACAATACCAATGATGTCTTCAGACAAAGAAATTAGCAGACAGGGCATAAAAACACAATTGCAATTCACAACTTTAAATGAAATAGTAAACAATAAGTAAATAGATGAGGAATTAATAAATAAACATACCAGAAAAAAATGGAAACACCAAATAAAAAATCTAGATCTGAAAACATCTAAAATGAAAAACTGAATGGGCTCAATAGCAGATTGGGATTGAAAGAAAAAAGCCAGTGACTTTGAACACAGTGCTGAGAACCAAAGACAAAGAGTATGAAAAGTGGACAGAGAAATCAGGAGATACTATACAGAGGAATGATACAAATGACTAGATTGTCATAAAAAAAAGCACCAGCCAAAAAAACAATGGCACAATACATTACAACACAGGAAAGGAGAAAAGGGTCAATCAAGAATCCTATACCCAATGAAACATCCTCCAAAAATGAAAATGAAACAAAGACATTTTCCCTTGAACAAATACTGAGAGAATTCACCACCAAAAGAATGGTCTTTTGTTTGCTTTTTGTGACGGTAGGGGCTCAAACTCAGGGTCTTGCCTATGCAAGGTAAGTCTTCCATCAGGCAGCTACATCGTTGGCCCCTTTTGAATTTTTATCCAGAGACAACTGTTGGCAAGCTTGCCCAGGGTGGCTCTGAACTTGCAATCCTTCTGCCTTAACCACCCAAAGTAACTGGGATTACAGATATGGGTTACAACATCCAACTCTGATCTGTTATACTCTTAAGAAGAAAATAAAAGAAATGAATCTACTCTAAAAGAACAACTAATGTGAATGGGCATGGATCGAACTGAAGTTCAGTCGTAACTTAGTACTAAACAGAGGGAGAGAGGAAGAGGGGAACAGAGAGGAAGGGAACAGGAGAGAGCACAGTGAGTAAGCACAGGCAGTTACAAACACATTCTTAAAGAGATGTTTAATTTACGAAGACAACCGACTAAAGCGAAACCAGTAATATCCGGGCTCCGTCAGCACAGGCATCAATAATAGCACAGCGAGCTGGGAGATGGAGCCGTGTAAAAGCATATTCCTGAAAGGGTGAAGGACCAAAGGGGAAATCCTAAGAATACGTAGGAAACATTTTTAACTGAATGACAGTAAAAAAATTACAACAAATCAAAAATTTTAAGATGAAACTAAAGTAGTATGAGAAAAACTGTTCTAATTGCTAATTTTGGAAAATCTGAAATAAATTATCTGTATCTGTCTTTAAGAAAAACTAGAAAAATAAATTCAAAAACTCCTCTCAAAAGAACCAACATATTTTCCTTCAAGAAAATTAGAATGAGGGGCTGGAGGAATGGCACAGTGGTTAAAGTGCTTGCCTTGCAAGCGCAAGGCCCTAGGTTCAGTTCCCTAGCTCTACAGTCTAAGCAGGTCCTGAACCACATAACGCTGGGGGTGGTGGCCCACACCTGTAATCCCAGCACTCTGGAGGCTGGCAGGAGGACTGCCAAGTCCAAGGTCAGCCTGGGCTACAGAGCGAAACCTTGTCTCAAAAAAAAAAAAAAAAAAGTCAAATGAGTTCCAGTTTGAACTGCACTGTGGTCTCTTTAATTTAAAAAATAAGCAGGAGATACAATATACAACACATAGTAAGTTTTAGATAAAGGATATTTCTTTTACCCAGGTAGATTCCCCAGGCACTGGAACACAGTAGAAAGTCTGTCTTTCTGAAGTCGTAGATCGTGGCGAATTCAAATCAAGTTCTTGTTGAGGCTGTGACACACACAAATATATTTTTTAAATTTGTTAAGAAAAAAATTAAAATTAGCAACTATATTTCCACATTTATAAAATCACAGCAGAGGTCTCCTTAAGAGTTGATGCAAATAACAAGCAACTAATTCCAAACTACACCAGTTTTAAAAGCACTACCACTCTCAAATTCATAATATACAGTACCCAAGGGTACAACATTAAATCCTTTTTCTGTCTTTGGCAGTACTAGTGACTGCCCTGAACCCAGGGCCTCACACCTAGCTACATCCCAGCCCTTTTTATTTTGATACAGGTGGGGGAAAAACTTTGGACCCTGTTGCCTCAGTCTTCCAGAATGCTGTAAGATTCGTACACCCTACATCTGTCTTTAAAACCTTTTTCATTGTTTCAAGGAAAAAGCAGAGGCCTGCTAAGGTCCAGAATTCAATTTCTAGCATCGGAAAAGAAAGACAAAGCACATGGTGATCCTACTGTCTCTTCCACAGAAAACTATCAGAATTCGTCTATGATATAGGAATTTAATGAAATATTGCTAGACAGCTGTGAGGTTTAAGATTCAGATACTACTCCTTAGAAAAGACATGTTCTCTATTCCAAATATATTTAATCCAGAGAGAAAAACCTAAGAGACAGCAAGTGAGCCAATCCACAGCCAGTTTACTTCTTTCTAGGTGAAAGACCCTCTTTCCCTGGAATAGCGCTTTCGTTTTAAGTCTCTCTGTCTCTGTCTCTCTCTCTCTCTTTATCCCTGCTCCTGGGGAGTGAACTCAGCGTCTTCCCACTGAAGCTGCATCTTCAGCCCTTTACTTAGACCGGATCTCATTAAATTTCTAAACTGCCCAAGCTAGGATGGAATTTTGGATCGTCCTGCCTCAGCCTCCTGGAGTGCAGGTATTACAGGCATGCTTCACTACACCCAGTTTGACGCCTGTCTCTCCTTTTTTCCTTTTTTTGAGACATGGTCTCACTTGTCCAGGCTGGTCCTGAACTCTCTATGTACCGCAGGCTGACTTTAAACACAAAGCAATACTCATGCCTCAGCCTTCCAAGTGCTGGGATTCCAGGTGTGCACCATCCCTGATGCATGTAGCTGCACCCCCAGCCCCGAGTAACACTTATAAACCCTTTCTGAGCCTATGGCAGTGTCACAGATTGACAGCCCCAGCTATCTCTGTAGCCCATTTCCAGATGCCAAGATTACCGGCTTCATTACACTGTTGTACACTTGGAAGAAGCTATGTGTTCGTGTACTAACCTATTGTGCTAGAACTCCTTAAAGGATACAGTCTGAGTACTGGTAAAGCTATGTATTATTCTTGGCACATCTCCCTTGTAGAAACACTCAATACACTAAGAAACCCAAAGTTCATCATGTGTGAGATTCAACAACCCATCTTTCAAATAAGTTCACTACTCTTAAATAACTGTTGGAAGTTACATATTTGCTTACTGTAATCTTTTTAGGGGGGGGGACAAGGTCATGTTTTGCAGCTTAGGCTAGGATTGAACTCACAGCAATCCTCCTGCCTCAGCCTCCCAAGTGCTGGAATTACAAGTGTGCAACACCACACCTGGCTTTATGTGGCAATAGAGAATCCAACACATAGCCTTGCGCCACGCGCTTTAACTATTGTGCCATTCCTCCAGCCCTGTTCTGTTCTCTTCTCTCCTGTTCTAATCTGGTGCTACACGACTAGCACAGAGATTAAAGCACTTGTCTAGCAAGTGCCAAGGCCCTAGGCTCACTCCCCAGCACCACATAAACCAGGCATGATGGTACACACCTATAATCCCAACACTCAAGAAGCTGACATAAGAGGATTGAACTGAATTCAGCTGCAACCTGGGCTACACAGTGAGTTCAGGACCAGCCCGGACTACAAAGCAAGACCCCCATATCGAAATTAAAAAACACTAAGTAAATAAATAAATAAAGAGCATGTTCAAATTAGAGGTGTTCTGACCTCTAGACTAGAATACTTTTTACAGTCAGTTTCAACTTCTGCAAATTAATAGGCTGGTACTATTGCTTATAAACCAATAGAACAAACACTTTTTTCAGAGGGAAGATGTCATTATGACACCTTAGCTGGCCTTGAACTTCCTACACAGTCCATGTTGGTCTTGAATTCACAATCCCCCTGCCTCAGCCTTCTGTGTGGTAGAATTACAGGCATGATGTGTCACCATGCCCACCTACCTCAATCTCCTGAGGTAAGTAGGAATCAGACTCCCAGAATCTAAAAAGCTCTAGAAAACACGATAACACTATGTGTGTGGTTTAAATCTGGAGTGTCTCCCAAAATTCCATTTAATTGGAAGGGGTTTGTATTACGGGATTAATGGGATCAAGTGGATTACTTCATGGGTGACTTCCTGTGCTCTCAGGAGGTGGCGCCAGGTCAGAGGGCTGGTCATGGGGGCATGTTCTTGCTCTGGCTTAACCTCACCCTAGGCTCTGCTTCCAGCAGCTCTATGAGACCTGTCACACACTCCTGCCATTGCCAGGTGGCCATGGAGGAATTGGCAGTTCTCAATGGGGAGCTAAGACGAACCTCTCTAATCTGTGCGTGTTGGGTATTGTATCCTGGCAGTGAGAAAACACCCAAGACACTATGATTTTGGATCTATAAACAAAAAACAAGAAGACCCAGAATGCAGATTAACTACATGGAGGTCTCACTTTCCTACCAGGGCTCAGCCCATATACCTGCCTGATCAGTCCCCACCTGTGATCCCTGTTTTCTACCCTCTGTTTCAATAGACATATAGGGAAAAAAAAGAGCAAATTATGGGAGACTTTTATGGTTAACCAATTTATTTTGACACGCTAATCGTCTTTTTTACTATTAAACTAGAAATAAACTTTAGGTACCTGGCATGCTGAACAGGTGTCAGGATGAAATTCAATTTAATTCTGATGTTATTCTATTATCAGACAAGCAATGCAAGGAAAGAAAACACACAACACAGATATCTGTGGTTCCTCTATTACTGCTTCTTTAGCATGTTTCTACCTTAGCACTATCCCTTTCATAGCTCTAATTACATCTGAAGTTCTACTTTCTCCCCAGCACTGAAGAGAATTTCTAATCCTTTTATTAATGAAAACTTAAGTGTACACACATACACACACAGAGAGACATATATGCATAGATATCATAGTACTTACTTAGCTATAGGACAAACTTGAATATTATACAACCATAGGAACAGTGATTATTTTGCTTATAAATTTTTTTCCACCCCAGGCAAGGTCTCGTTGTGTAGTCTAGCCTGGTCCTGAATTCACCCTATAGTCCAGGCTAGCCATGGACTCATAGTAATCCTCCTGCCTCAGCCTCCTGAGTGCTGAGAATACAGGTGTGTACCACCATGCAAAACTTTATGTGGTGCAGGGAATCGAACCCAGGGCCATTGTGTTTGCTAGGCAAGCACTTTAACCACTATGACACTCCTTTAGCTGCCCTTTTTTCCTTAATGGTATTGGAGATCCAGCCCAGTGCCTTCACATTGAGCTATATCTCCAGTCTACTTTTAAATTTTTTTGTTAGGGAAGGGTGGTGGTGGTGATGGAGAAAGAACCTAAGTCTTTCACACTAAGCTGCTATATTTCCAGTCCTAAGTATTGGTTTTGAGAAAGGATCTTGCTAAGTCACTGAGTTATCCAGACACACTGGGCTCGAACTTAACAATTTTCCTGCTTCAGCCTCCTAGAGTGCTGAGATTACAGGCCTGCGCCCTGAGGCCCAGCTCCATTTTTTATTTTGAGAGAGGGCCTTGCTAAGTTGCCCAAATGAGGTTTAAACATATGATCCTCTGAACTCAGCTTCCCAGAATGGTGGAATGACATACCTACACCACTGGGCCTGACAAGGAAAAATTATTTTTTTACTCTCATTATATAGCCCTGGATGTTCTCAAACTCACTGCAATCCTCTGCCTCGGCCTCCCAAGTACTTGGATTATAGGCATTGAGTCACCAGGCCCAGCATATATGGTACTGGGGAATTGAACCCAAAGCCTAAGGTTGCTAGGTTAAGCACTCTAACTATTGAGCTATGCCACCTACCTCTGGCCCTGAAAATCCTATTAAAATTCTCTCTCACATACTTGGTACTAAAGGTAAGTCCAGGGCGATCACATTGAACTACATCCCCAGACTGTTTTTATTTTTAGGTTTGAAACAGAATCTTACTATGTTACCCACACTGGGCTAAAACTTGTGACATTCGGCCTTAACCTCCCAGGGTGCTAGGATCACAGGTCTGTGTCACCAGGCCCTCCTAATGTTTTATATATCTCAAATACATACCCCACACTCTGCCACATCTCTGTATTTTCCAAAATGAAGAACCTATGAGACAAAACAAAGAATAGAAATATTAAATAATACATAATTAATGCTACAAATTATAAGCAGGAATTTTTATTAGAAAAAAAGAAGAATACATACACGAGCTTTTGTGTTTTGGTTAACTGTTTCATAAACTCCCATGTAAAACTCAGGGTCAAACATATCCTGAATCATGCAACGAAATTTCACAAAACTATTAGGCTTCAAATAATGCAGGGGAACTTCATTCAATGATGGTACCTTAAAAGAGAACAACCAATTAAGTAAACAAAGTCTCCTGCCTGTGAAACATTAAGCACACGTATGTGTGCACAGACTGTTTAGCCAGACACAAATTGTCTTACAAATGTACATGTGTTCTCTCTCTCTCTCTCTCTCTCTCTCTCTCTCTCTCTCTCTCTCTCTCTCTCTCTCTCTTTCTCTCTACCAGGAAGCCAAATTATCTCAACAATCAGCACAAAGCTGGGCAAAGGACCTTTTTGAGTTCTTCCAGGGTTATGTGAAAACACAAAATCAAAAGTAAAAAGATTTTTCTTCCTAATGTTTTCCAATTAGTTAAAGGCATTACTTCTTGCCAATTCTTAAAACTCCTCCATGCTAACTCATTTAAAATTAAGATAATTAAAGGCATATGCTCTTATAACCAGTTTGTTCTATGAACAGACAGCTACTGCCACCTAGAGGTACAAAACAGAATCACTTAATTGCTTGCACTTAAGATTGCAAAGGGATCAAAATCTTTTAACCCTTATTTATATACTTAAAGCAGATGTCCATATTAATTTACATATTTCTAAACTACATGTGGGTTATTTATAGCTGGCCCAAACCTCTCCCCCTATCTTAGCTGTGGGCTGGAGGAAGAGCACCACAGTTCAATTTCCCAGCACCAGACACACCGGGTGTGGAGGCACATGCCTACAATCCCTGTACTGGGAAGGCTGAGGCAAGAGGATTGCTTTGAGTTCGAGGTCAAACAGGACTCTGTAATGAGTCAGGACCAGCGTGAACTACAAAGCAAGGCTCTGCCTCGACCACAACAGAACACAAAACTAAACTAAAATAGCACTAAAACTTACCCATTTAGGAGCATTATTTTCCTTCAGCTTTTCTTTAAAATATTCAACAACCTTCTTCTCCCAGTCAGGATTGACTCCATTTTGGGCTGTAAGAGAAATGCAGCTTTTAAAGCTAAGGGCGGGATACTTAACAGCAGGCTGCGTGCAGCTGAGCCCCGGGGTTGGCCTCTCCTTTTAACACAGACTGAAACTTGGCATGGCACTAGATCTCCCTTCAGCCTGAGGCACGCGAAGGCGCCCGCAGCTGGCCGGCTGAGAGCCAGCGGAGACCGCGCGCGCAGACCCCGCACACCCTGTGCAGACCTGGAGCTGACACGCCGCCCACGGCACGAGGCACCGGCAAGGCAGCGCCGCCACTTGTAAAGCACTTCGTTCTATGAAATATTTTTAAGTACATTTAAAAAATTCTATCTTCCCATCATGAAATGAAGAGCAAAGTGCGTTTTGCTCTGCTTTTGTCACTCTGTATTTGGGAATAATTTTAAATTTACCAGTATGTGCCTAGTACAGAAAACATGCATAGTGATGTGCCCCACTTGCTCTATCCTTAGCTCTCTTCTCATACGTATGTTTCTGGCCCATTATGTTGTACAAATCATGTATATTTATCTCTTAATATTTCAGAATGTTTTCTAAAATACTATTTTATATTCACATGATTTGTTACCATGCTCAGAAAAATTCAAGATGGTACTTTTTAAATCTGAGTTCAGTCCATATTCAAATTTGTCATTTGACCCAATTATAGTCCTTTATAGCATTTCTCCCCCCTCTAGTACAGAATTTGGCCTGAGACCTTTAGCTAGCATGTCTCTTTAATCTCCTTTAATATACATGCTTCATGATCTCTGTCTTTTATGACACTAAAATTTAAGAATACAAATCCCTTTAAATAAAAACTGAGAGGCTGGGGAATAGCACAGGGGTCACACTGCTTGCCTAGCAAAAACAATGCCCTGAGTTCTATTCCCTAGCACCACATACGCTGGTTTTGGTGGTGTATGCCTGTGTTCCCACAGCAGGAAAGCTGTGAGCTCAAGTCTAGCATGGGCTATGGTTAGTTTAGGACCAGGCTAGACTACAGAACAAGACCCTGTCTCAACAAATAAATAAATAAACCTGAATTCTTATCATTTTGAATTGATCTGATATTTCCTTATAATTCGGTTCCACTTAAATAAGACCAATATTTTTAAAAATCTAGGAAGGCACTGATTTGGACTAGGCTTCTGCAAGATACCATACTAATAATGAAATGGAGTTATCACCATATTAAAGTTACACGTCACCAAAATGAAGCTAAGCTGTTAGGTGACCTTCCTAGAAACCAGGAGAGGTAAGAGATAACACCCAAATTTCCCAAACAAGCTGGTCTGAACTGTTATGATAATAAAGTTCCTTCTGTTTTAATCCTTACACAAAGGAAATGACCTGAAGTAACCTAACATTTATGACTTTTTTTTCTATTTTTCTCTCTTCCTGTGCCCATCTTATAAGTAACTTGGAAATAACCCTTGGGAATTTTTGTCTTTTTTTTTTGAGACAGGGTCTTGCTCTCAGCCTAGAGTGGTCCTGAACTCACTATGTGCCTCAGCCTTTCAAGTGCTGGGCGTCCACGCAGGCACCCCCAGGCCAGCCTTGGTGCTGGGAAATCAAACCCAGGGCCTTGCGCTTGCTAGGAAGTACTTGAACCACTGCGCCATTCCTCCAGCCCCAGACCCAGCTCTTCTTTGTCCTTTGTTTCTGGGTTCTTCAGCCTTGATTCTATCTAAAGTGTTGCCCAGATCTAGGATTGAAAATAATGTCAATTAAGATCTTTAAATTTATGTCACCTGGCACCAATCACACTACTGTATAAATGGCGTGAAGCCTGATTCTAGATTAAAAATAAAGCGAATTAATATCTTTAAATTTGTAAGTCTGTGCTTCAACCCACCCCACATCTCAGCCATAGGACTATCTCAATACTATATCCTTCTAAAAGTATGATATCTGGAATGACATCATGTTCATCCTCCTCTAACTGGTGATATTAGTTTTGCTCACCTAGTCAAAGTGATGGTCAATTTCTCCACTCTACAGCTACTTTTTCTCCCTTACAACTAATAAATCATTTGCAGGAAGCACTTATAGGAAGTGGTGAATACCAAAGAGTAAGTTACTCATATAAGACAGAACTAGGTGACCTAAAACCACACAAACGGCAAATCCTTCCACCATTATATTTATCACACAGGTGCTAGAGATGTGCAATAACAATATTCTCTACACTTGTTATAAAGCTAATTCTGTTAGAAGTGCTCACAGAATCCTGATAACACTATAATTTTAGCAGTGTTTCTAAACATTTTTACATAAGTAGGCGAAGATTAGTTCTGCAAAAAAAAAAAAAAAAAAAAAAGTAGGAGCCAGGAACTCAAGTGATTCTAACACAGAGAGAGTTAAACCTACTAGGAAAGTGGTCCTCCAAGGGTGAGTTCCAGATAAGCATCATTAGCATTACCTGAGCATGTACAAGAAATGCAGGTGTTTTTTCAACCCACCCCAGTTCCATTAAATTATAAATTCTTAATGTGGGGCCTAGAAAGCCCTATTTTAAAAGTTCCTCTATGGCTAGGAGTGTAGGTCCACAGCAGAGTGCTCTGAGTTCAATCCTGAGCATCACACACTCTCCTCTCCCTCCCCCCTCCCCCTCTCCCTCCCTCTCTCCCTCTCTCTCTCTCCCCCTCCCTCCTTCCCTCCCCCCATTTATAGGGGCTGGAGAAATGGCACAGCAGTTAAAGCACTTGCTTAGCAAACATAAAGCCCTGGGTTCAATTCCCCAGCACCACATAAGCTGCGTGTGGTGGTGCATGCCTATAATCCCAGCACTCAAGAGGCTGAGGCAGGAGGATTGCCTGAGGCCAAGGTTAACCTTGAGCTCCAAACTGAGTTCAGGACCAGCCTGGGCTACAGAGCAAGAATCTGTCCCACCCCCCACCCCCCCAAAAAAAATTACACACATGCATATAAACTAAGAGTTACGCACAGTCTTGACTGCCACACCAAAAATACTTTTGTAACTGCCTTTGTATAAAAACAATGAGCTTATCATGTAAGAGGTGACAGACAATCAAGGAAATGACTGGGGAGCAGTGAGTTACTTAGGTAGCTCAAATATATACATATTCCATTCCTCTTAAGGGCAGCTTACAAACATGATATTGCTGGACAATTAACAGAATGAAGGATCCCCACATTATCATAGGGTGTAACAATAACTGTCCTGGGTACTATGTGCCCAGGACCCTGCTAGGTACTAGAAGGATACTCAGAGCTAACTTAGCTCTCAGATAAGCTATGAATAAAACAGCCAAAAGCAAAGAAGAAAAAACTAACATGGACCAAAGCATCTCAGAGCAGGCTTCTGAAAGAAGAGCTGGTAGCTGAGCGGGGCCCTGAAGGATGTGGAGAAGGGAGAATGGCTTACTCCTGATGTAGAGCAGTCCTCCGCGGGGAGAGGCAGTAGCGGTGTCCAGTGGGCCTACGAGAAAGTCAAGTACTTAAAGGACTAAGTGACCAGAGGAGAGTGACACCAATGAACGAGAGAGACGTGTCCACACACGTGCTGAAGTTTTCAAAGGCAGCCTACAGATTTGCTCTCTCCTCATAGACAATGACCACTCTATCCCTGGGACTCGCAAGGAGCTCAGACAGAAGAGCTACCGGCAGCTGGCTTGGTGGTACACACCCATGACCCTAGCACTGGGGGAGGCTGAGGCACAAGAATCACAAGTTTGAGTCCCACCTGGAGAATTTAGCAAGATTCAGTCTCAAAATTTAAAAAAAAAAAAAAGAGAGAGAGAGAGAGAGAAAACCTGGTATGTAGCTAGCTCAGTGGTAGAGTGCCCCTGAGTTTGATGCCCAGTACCAAAAAAGGGGAACAACAGGGTACTGGAGGAATAACACAGTGCTTGCCTAGCAATCACAAAGCCCTGGAGTCCCCAGCACCACATAGCCAGGCTGGTGGTGCACACCTGTAATCCCAGCACTAGGCAGGAGGATTGCCTTGATTGAGTTCCAGGCCAGCTGGGCTACATAGTGAGTTCAGGACCGGCCTGAATGACCAGAGTGAAACCTCGCCTCAAAACAGATAGATAGATAGATAGATAGATAGATAGATAGATAGATAGATAGATAGATAGATAGATAACCTACCTATCTACCTACCTACAGTAAGACTGCATGGGTACTCTATTGGAGTTAAAGATCACTAAGTACAAAGTGAAGACTCGCATCACCCGCCCCTGGGTCACGTGCTCTGCCTCCTCTACTGAAGTTGAACCCAGGAAGCTCTATCACTGAGCTACATTCCCAGTTCTATAATTTTTATAAAAATGATTTTTCTCGGGGTACAAAGGACTGGACCCAGGGTGTCTGCCTGAACTACACCCATTAGCCCACCCACCTCCCTTTTGGGGGCAAGGTCTAAGTTGCCCAGGTTGCCCTCAAACTATCCCACTTTCATAGGTGAAACAAAATTTGCCTATCCATCCACATGCCAAAGAACATTTAGATTACCTTCTGGTTTTAAACACAATGAACAAAACAATTGAAACTATCTGTGTACAAGTTTGGTTAAATATCCAGATATAGCACAGTAGGGTATTTGGTTAAATGTATGATTAAGGTTCTGTTTTCTATTGTAGCTTTGTGGTTAAACCTCTGGCCCATCAAGCCCAAGGCCCTGGGTTTCATTTCCCAGCACCATATAAGCTGCATGTAGTACCATAGGCTGAGGCAGGAGCAAGGCCAGCCTGGACTACAGAGCCAGACTGTCCTCTCCCAACTATACCCTGCAAAAACCAACCCCCCCCAAAAAAAATCCAAAAAAAACCTGTTTTCCAGTAGCTCTACCATTCTGCATTCTCTCTTTTAATAGATGCATAACATCTTATCATGAGTTAAATTTGCATCTCTCGACAATAAACTCTTTTCAGATAGTTCTAATATTCTCTCTGCTCAAACGTCAATAAGTCTACTCTAATCTTCTATACCTCTTGTAACTTGGTTAATAACCACTGTGTTTTTTTTTAATATTCTGAAGTCCTTTATCTGATATGTGACTTTTCAAATATATTCACACAGACTATAGTTTGTCTTTTTATTCCAATAGTATTATTTGCAGATGAAAAGTTTTTTATCTTCATGAAACGCTATTTATTAGATGTTGTCTTTGATGTCAGGTTTTAAAAACTCACAGTCAGGGCTGGAGGAATGGCACAGTGGTTAAAGTGCTTGCCTAGCAAGCTCAAGGTCCTGAGTTGAGGCAGGAGGACTGCTGTGAATCCAAAGCTAGCCTGGGCTACGTAGTGAGACCCTATCTCAAAAAAAAAAAAAAAAAAAAAAAAACCGACCCTCTCCCAACACTTACGGTCACACCATGACACAAAGATCTTTCTGTTCTAAAAGTTTGATAGTTTAAGGTATTATATTTATGACCCACTGTCAATTTTTGTATAAGATCTAAGCATAGGCAGATAGTAAAATTTTGTGCATGTTTAGTCATCTTTGTTGAAAAGAATGTATTTCCCATTAAATTACCTTTTGTACCTGTCTCAAAAAACAATTAGGACATATAATATGAACCTTGAAAACATCAAGCAAAATGTTAAACTTGACGCAAAAGGACACATTGTATGACTCCACGTACATGAGACAGTAGAACAGGCAAATTCAGAGACTGAGGAGAGCAGAGGGAAGGGGCAAGGAGATAGGTATGCACTCCCCCCGGTGAGTTTGGATAGTTTCATGGTCACAGCAGACAGAATGGCGTCCGAAAGACATTCACATCTGAATCCCCAGAACTTAAGAATGTTTGTTACAGGGCAAAGGTAAAGTCATATAGCAGATAAGTAAATATATCCTCCCCTATGGTCTCCAGGTAGGTATGCAAGTCCTACTGCAAACCTGGTTTCATTCCAGTGAGACCCATTCAGACTTCTCCCCTCTAGAACTACAAAATAATAAACTCGCATTGTTTTATGCCACTAAGTTCCTCGAAATTTCTTAAATCAGATAAAATGAGTAAGTGGTTTTTGAAGAAACAGTCCATTCCATCTAACTGCTGAATCTGTATCTACACAGCTGTTTGCATTATAGAGCCTACCGTTAGGTCATTTCTCCTGTGCCTGGTACTGGGAATTTTTCGTTTTCCCTCTGCCAGTCGAGGTAGAAGCTTATCAATTTTATCAATACTACACTTGATCTTAGCCAAAAGGCTTAGAAGTGATCAATTTTATCAATACTAAAAAGAGAGGGTTAGGGAGGTAGTTCAGAGGCAGATTTTATGCATGAGGCCCAGGGTTCGAGCCCCAAAAATAAAGGGAGGAAGGGAAGAAGAAATAGGAAAGAGAAAGAGAAGAATGACAGGTTAAGTATCATCAGTTTTTTCTCATTTTCAATTCTTTATTTCTACTCTGTTATACTTTTCCTTCTGTTTCATTTGGGTTTTATTTTTCATTTCTGGATATGTATGTACAAACTTAAGTTATTGAGATCTTTAAGTCTAATAATGTATGTAATGCCTTAAAATATCTTTTTCTGTTCGTAATATGTTAATTTATTTTTGTTTAGTTAGTGATATTAAAAAAATTCCCTGGAGAGTTTTTAAGCCATAGGTTATTAAGAACTGTTAACTCTACAAGTTTTAATTTTCCTGCTACCTTTGTGGTAGCAATGATTTCTGATCTAAATTTATTAAAATCAGATAATATTCTTTGATAATTCTACCTCTTTGAAGTTTGTTGACATCTGGTTTATGACTCAGGACATGATTTATCTTGAATGTTCATGTGTATTTAGTTAGAATATATTCTGACATTCGACAGACAAACGTCAATCAAGCCTGTGTGGCTGGTGTTCTGCAGTTCTGTGCTCTTGCTGACTTTCTGTCCACTGAGTCTTGCACTGAGGCAGGATAGTTAGTAAAATCTCCAACTGAGACTGCAGGCCTGTCCTCTTTTTTCAGTGCTGCTAGTTTCTGCTTCATGTATTCAGCTTGAAGCCCTAGTATGGTATACATATGGTTATGACTTCTTGGTGAACTGCTTTATCATTATGTAACTAGACTCTTGTTTGATTCTCACACCTCTTAAAAATATTTTTAAGATTGAAAAAAAAAAAGAATCCAGCCAGGTGTAGCGGCACACACTTCTATAATCACAGCACTTTAGGAGGCGATGTAGGAGGGTCTAAAGTTTGGGATGAGAAAAAAAAAAACACCAATACAAGTGGTTAATATTAAGACAAGACAGGGCTAAGGGGCATACATCAGTGGTTGAGCACTTGCCCAGGAAGCACAAGGCCCTGGGTTGATCCCCCAGAACCACATAAAGCTGGGTGTGGTGTTGCATGCCTTATAATCCCAGCACTTGGGAGGCTGAGGCAGGAAGAGTGTTGTGTGTTCTATGCCAGCCTAGGCTAAATAGTGAGCTCAAGACAGGACTCTATCTCAACACAAACCCACACACGGCCAGGCTGGATGGCCCAGATATGTAATCCCATACTCTGGAAAGCAAAGCAGGAGGATAGGAAGTTCCAGCAGGGCTTGGGCAACGTAGTGACTTAGCAAAACCTTGTTTCAAAAACAGAAATAAAAATGAGCTGTAGATGTAGCTCAGTGCAAGGCTGAGGGGTGGATCTCCAGTACCAAAAAATATAAATTAATTAATAGAGAGAAAACAAATTTACTGCCACACCCTATTCAAGAGGAAGACTATAAGAAAAAAATGCATATAAATAAAATACAGATATAAAACATAACACCAACACAAATGACAGGGTACATAACAAAATGAAAAAGGGGAAATGCTGTAAATTGACAGAACTCACTAAGTCACTCAGTTGTCCAGGCTGGGCTAGATCTTGTAATCCTCTGTCTTGATCTTCTAGAGAGCTGAGATTACAAGCCTGTGCCACCAGTCCTGGCTAGACTGAGGGGTTTTATAAAATCTTTTTTTTTTTTTTGGTCAAAGAACAGAGTATCTAATATCAACATGATATCCACAAGCAACTGGCTAATCCTTTCTTCTACTCCCAAGAAGTTCCAAGGGCAGATAATTTTACAAACGTTCAGGCTAAAGTCAGATATGGTAGCCCATGATTGTAATTCCAGTACACTAGGAAGCTAAGACAGGAGGATCCCAATTTCCAACCTGGCTTGGGCAACTCAGTGATGCAGTAAAACCTGTCTCAAAAAGGAAGGGTGAAGGGTGGAGAGGGCTAGGAGGCAAAGGCCCAGGGTACAACAGCCCCCCCCACACACACACACACCAAGAAGAGACACCATGAAGAGGGAAAAGAGAGAGAAGGAGGGGAAGAAAGAGAGAAGAGAGAGGAGGAAGGGAAAAGAGTGAAGGATAGGAAGACAACAGAGGGAGGGTAGAAAGAGGGAGAAAAAGAGGGAGAAAAGGAAAGAAAAAAAGCCTGAAATTCTCTGTTTTGCTTTGCAGTAATAGATACTGAACCCAGGACTTCAGACAAGTTAAATTCCTAGCCTTTTTATTTTGATACAGAGTTTCACTAAATCACTAAGTTGCCCAAACTAGTATCAAGGTTGTGATCCTCCTTCCTCATTTTCCCAGATAGCTGGGATTAGAGCCATGCAGCATTAGGCATGCTGGCTTTCAACCTTTACTATACTATCATACAAAATAGAAAGAAACTGTAATTACAGACAATAAATACTATGAACTTTGGTAATGCACAACTCCTGGCACAAACCAGAAGCAAAGGACAGCAGTATACAGACATTAATTTCCTCATTTTAGAAAGCAGAGCTTTGAAATATCATTTAAAGTTGTTGGCCACTAATAAGGAGAAATGTTTTAGAAGATGTATTAAAATTTAAATTGAAGGGCTGAAGGAACAGCACAGCAATTACAGCACCAGCTTAGCAAGCACTAGGCCCTGAGTCTGAGTTCCCAGCACCACTTAAGCCAGGTGTGGTAGCACATGTCAGTAATCCCAGCACTTGGGAGGCTGAGGCAGGGGGATTGCTGTGAGTTTGAGGCCAGCCTGGGCTCCATAGTAAATTCAGGACCAGCTGGACAACAGAGTATGACCCTGTCTCAAAAACAAAACAATTGTGATTGTCTTTGTAAAAAATCTGAAAGAACTCCAGGAACTAGTAAGAAATTATAGCAACATAGCAGGATACAACATTAATATACAAAAACCAATGGCTTTCCTATATATAATCAATGAACAAGAGGAATTTGAAATGAATACCAGTTGAGCAGTGGCACACACCTATAATCCTAACAGTGGGGAGGCTCAGGCAGGAGAATCATGAGTTTGTGGCCAGCCTGAGCTATACAGTGAGTTCAAAGCCAACCTGGACTACAAGGTGAGATGCTGGCTCAAAAGAGCAAAAAATTTTTTAAAAAAAGAGCAAAAAATTGATTGCTAAAAGGATAAAGCACTACAAGTGATGTGAACACACGGAAGAGGGCAGAGGAAGTAGCTCAGTGTTACAGCACTTGCTCAAACTGATTAGGCTCTGGCTCAATCCCCAATACTCACCACCCTCTGCAATACACAGAGGAATCTTACATGAATATAACCAAGTGAAAAAAGCCAATCTGCCAAGGTTACATACTGTACAAAATCAACTATATGACATTCTAGAAAAAGGAAAACTACGGAAACAATAAAAGATCAGTGGTTACCAGGGGTCAGGGCTAAGGATGGGACACTGGTTGAACATAGAAGATTTTTAGGGCAGTGTGAATATTTTGTAAGATAGTACTGGGCTGTTGGAAAAGTTATGATGCATTTTGGCAACAGGGGGCACTAGCTTATTTTTGGAAGTTACTGTGGTCTAGAATGACAGTCACACGTATTTGGATATTATGGATTGTCTCTGGAACCATGTGCTGTTGAGAGATTGGGGCGTGGTCTCAGGGTGATGAATGGCAGGCATGTAGACTGGATTACAGGTGTGTGGTGGGGCTTATCAGACCTTCCATACCTGGGAGGGGTGGAACACTGAGGCTGGCCCTGAAAGAATATATAAGCTGCTTCCTGACTTCCTTATGAGACTAGATTCAACTTGCCTTGCCTTGGCTTCCTGTTAGCAATGTTGTGAGGAGCTGCCTCCACCTCTGCCCCGGCATGTACTTTCACTGTTGCCAGCTGCCTGCATGGACTGTGACCTTCGAAAACTGTTGAGCTAAAATAAACTCTTCCTCCCCTAATTTGTGGATGGTAGGTCTTGAGTCACAGCAATAAAAAAGTAACACAGAAGTACTACAGGAGGTTACATTTATATATATATATATATATTACTGCTATGTCGTGATAGCTGACAGTTCTAACTGGCTTAAATTTAAAAAGTGAGCCATTTGGTTGAGTTTTGGAGATCTTACAAGGTGAAGACCAAAATGTGCATTTTCTCTATATTTTACTGTTTTATTTCCTATAGGGAAAGCTGTGTACAGTTTTCAGTGATGATATTATATAAGAATGTCATTGCCAATGATGGTTCATGGAATTCCATGCTGGCCACCTTTATCTCAACGACACTCCTCAGTCAGGAAGGACCACTGTGACAATGACAAGACGAAGGCACTGGTCAAGTCAAACCTACATTACATGAGAGATCAAAGAAACATTGAACATCTGCTATTCAAGTGTTCATGATGACCTGAAGAAGCTGGGATATATAAGCAACCTTGATATTTGGATTCTGAATGAACTCAAACAAGTTCATTTGATGGTGCATATGGATACCTGCAATATGCTCATGAAACAGGAAGAAGATGGTCTTTTGAAGCAACTGACAACCGGTGATAAGAAGTAGACTGTTTACAACAACATGGTACACAGACGGTCTTGGTCCCAATGTGATGGTTCACCTCAAACAGTATCAAAGCTGATATTCAAGTTAAACATGGTTGTGCAAGACTGTAAACCCAGGACTTAGGAGGCCGAGGTGAATGATCACCATTGTTCAAGGCCAGTCTATGCAACACAAGTTCAGGAACAGCCTGGACTACAGAGCGAGACCTTATCTCAAAAAAGAAAGACTGACATTCATGAGAGGAAGGTTATACTCTCATTGTGATGGGATTTTAAAGGAGTCATATTTTTTGAACTCCTACCAAGAAATGAAGCCATTAACTCAAATGTGTACTGTTGGCAATTGGGACAGTTTGAATGACTCCATTATCCAGAAATGTCCAGAGCTTGTTAACCATAAAGGAGTTGTGCTCCATCACGACAACGCAAGGCCGTACAACAAGCCTGACAATCAATCAGAAATCACCGGAGCTCAGATGGGATGTGTCACCACATCGACCTTGCACCATCATATTTCCACTTGTCTTTGCTCTTGCCAAAACCCCTTGCACAGTACAAGGTCAGATAAAGCTGTAAAGCAGCACCTTGTTCAGTTTTTTTTGCTGACAGGCAGGTCCTTCTCTGAATGAAGAATTGTGAAGCTCAATGAAAGATGCCAAAAGGTTGTTGAATAAAACAGGCAACATATCACTGACCTTTTTATATTAAATTATATGGTCTTTGAAAATGAAAAGAAATTACATCATGATTTGTCTGACAAATTCAATAAATAAACAAGGGCTGGGGATATATCTCAGTGCTTAGAATCCTTGTCTAAGTACACGGCCCTGGGTTCACTACCCTGCACCACACAAAAATTAGCTGGCTATGGTGGCACATGCCTGTAATCCCAGTACTTGGGACAGTAGGCAGGAGGTTGCCATAAATTCAAGGCCAGCATGGGCTACATACTGAGTTCAGGACCAGCCTAGACTACTGAGCAAGACCTTTTCTTAAAAACAAAACAAAACAACAACAACAACAACAACAACAACAAAACCCAAGAGCTAGAGGAATGGCACAGAGGTTAAAATGCTTGGCTTGCAAGCACAAGGCCCTGAGTTCAATTCCCCAGCACCACATAAAACTTGGCGTAGTAGTACATGCCTGTAATCCCAGCAGTCAGGAGGCTGAGGCAGGTGGACAGATTGAAAACCTATCTCAAAAAATAAAATAAAACTAACAAAGGGCCGGAGGAATGGGGCACAGCAGTTAAAGCACTTGTCTAACAAGCACTAGGCCCTGAATTAGATTCCCCAGCACCGCATAAGCTGAGCATGGTGGCAAATGCTTATAACTGCAGCACTCAGGAGGTTAAGGCAGGAGGATTGCTGTGAGTCCAGCATTGGCTACCCTGGGCTACACAGTGAGTTCGGGACCAGCCTGGACTGAAGAGCAAGAACCTGTCTCTAAAATAAAATAAAATAAAACAAGATGGGGTGGCACGTGCCAGCAATCCCAGCACTCAGGAGGCTGAGACAAAGACAGTGCTATGGTTTGAATTTGGAATGTCTCCCAAAAGCCTTATGTATTTGGATGAAGCAGGCTAACTGTGAAACTGTGTTATTGGGAGGTAGAGCTGGCTGGAAGGGGCAAATGCTTGGGGTTTGACCTGAAAAGATTGTGTCAATTTGAGACTGGGAGATGCCCAGGGAAGTGGTTTCAGGTGTATGTTGTTGACTTGCAGCCAGGAAGTGAGGAGCACCACCCTGGGAATGGGGTGGGGGATCGCAATTGGCAGCTTAAGCAAGTGAAGGAAGGAAGAAGAAAGATTGTTAACAACTTCTTCCTGGGAAAGCCCTGTTAGTCTCCAGACTCACTTGGCTGCTGTTTGACATGGCCTGTCTGCAACAGGGTGAGCAGCTCTCTAGCCTCTGTGTGCGCATGCACCATTGCTGGCTGCCCATAGAGAGACTACGGAAAACGTTCTGAACCGGTGAGCTAAATAAATCATTTCTCCCTCAAGTTGTGGATACGGGGTATTTTGTCCCAGCAACGAATAAGTAACTAAGATAGACAGCAAGACACTGTCTGAAAACACACATATACACACTAACAACTTATTACCATATGACCCAGCAATCCAACATAAGATATAGTGGTAACTGGGCCCAGGGACTTCACACTGAGCTATTCCCAAGTTCCTTACTTCCCACCTTTTTAACTTTGAGACAGGGACTCCTAATGTTACACAGGTGGGACCTGAAATTGTGATGTTATTACCTAAACTGTCCAAGTGCTGGAATCATAGGTAGGGACTACTAGGCCCAGTTCTACCTGTGGCATATTCTTGAACTTAAAACATAGCCACACACACACAAAAAAAAACTGTACATGGATATTTACAGCAATAGAAGTCACAACGGTTAAAAAGCAGAAATATTCATCAGTGGATAAACAGATGGAATGCGGTACATACACATATTGGTTTTCTTACCACTGAGCTACCCACAGCTTAAAGGAGCAGCTTACTTGGCTCAGTCTCCAGTGGACTCAGTCCAGTGTCAATGGCTCCAAGGCAGAATGGCATTGTAGAAGGGCCAGGTGAGGAGAGCTGCTCATGCACAGCAGTCAGTGCCAAGCGGCAGGAGGAACCAGGGTCAGGAACACACCCTTCCAGACCACGGGCCCAGTGGCCCACCTCCACTAGTTCCTCCTTTTAACAGCACATTCAGGTACTGAACTCCTCAGGGAAAAAGCCACTGATCACTGCACACCATCATGACCTAATCACCTTCCAAACACATGAGCCTCCTGGGAGATATTTTAGATCTCAACCACAAGTAATAAGACAGGGAGGCTGGAGGAATAAGTACAGTGGTTAGAGCACTTCCTCAGCAAATGCAAAGCCTTGTGTTCAATCCCCAGCACCCAACAATCCAGGAGTGGGTGGCATATAGCACCCAGGAGGCTGATGGAGGAGCATAGTCTGAGATAAGCCTGGGACCACAGCGAATTCAGGACCAGCCTCAGGTACACAGCAAGCCCTGTCTCAAAAAAATACAACCAACCAACCAGAGAAACAGCACAGCTGTTACAGTGCTTGCCTAGCAAGCCCGGGACCCTGAATTCAATTCCCCAGCACCAGATAAGCCAGGCGTGGTGGTGTACACCCGTAATCCCAGCACTTGCGAGGTTGAGGCAGGATTGCAACTGCCATGAGTTCAAGGCCAGCCTGTGGTACATAGTGAGTTCAGGATCAGCCTATACTACAGTGTGACTTTGTCTCCAAAAAAAGGTAACAAAATGAAACAGTACTTCTTAGTTATGAAAAGGAATGCAGTGTTGATATTCATTACAACATGGATCAGTCTTGAAAATATGTCAAACCAGGGCTGGAGGAATGGCAGAGTGGTTAAAGTGCTTACCTAGCAAGCACAAAGCCCTAACTGATTCTCCAGCACCACATAAAGCTGGGTGTGGTGATGCACGCCTGTAATCCCAGCACTTGGAAGGCTGAGGTAGGAGAATTGCCATGAGTCCAAGGCTACCTGGGCTATGTGGTGAGTTCAGGATCATTCTGCCCTACAGAGCAAGACCTTCTCTCAAAAAAAAAAAAAAGAAAAAAAAGAACAAGAAAATATGCTAAATCAAAGAAGCAGCCAGACCCCAAAAGTCACACAGAGTATGAATGATTCCATCTATACAAAATATCCAGAATAGTAGACTGGTAGTAGCCAGAAAATTTCAAGCCCAATGTTCAGGCTATCACATGGGTGATATATATGGCTTTCAGCCAGCTCTACACTGAGAAGCAGGAGAAACAGCAGAGAAAAAACAGAGGTAAAAAGTTTGCAGTTTGGAGAAAGAAGGTACGTTTGTTAAAGAGATCACTATTACAAAGAAGCTAGGCATCTGAAATCAAGATAACAAAAAAAGAGATCTTGAGGGTGTCTCAGGAATAATCAAGACTCCACCCTGAAGTGGAAACGCAAAAGACTGCTCCAGAAAGAGTACCCTGAGACAGGCTGTAAGGACAAAAATGGAAGCATATGCCCAAGTTCAGCCCTCTGGAGTTCAGCCATCCAGGCACTTGGAGGATGCTGTAGGCAAAGGTCAGGAGGGCCAGACTACTGCTTGAGCCACTGGCAGTACAGCTTCATCCACACGGTGCTGGTTTACATACAGGCATGCAGAGTGCAAGAGTTACAAGGCCATGGAGGCTTTCACCAAGACTTCAGAGGAAGGCTTTAGTTGCCAATCAGTGTGCCCCTGGGAGAGCAGTACATGAAGGAGAAGTCTAAGTTAGGTACAGTGATGACCTCAGAAATCTGGAGATGCAAGAAACATGGATCGCTGGCTGAGGAAAACCATAAGCCGTGAAAAGAGTCAGCTCAAAGGAAGAGAAACCAGGGAGGGTACAGCTAAAGAGAATGCCATGGAGATGAAGCCACTGAATCTCTTTGGAGCTCACAACTTGCCAGTGTACCCCAATTGCTGGACACAGAAATACAGGATTTAGGGCTGGGGGTGTAACTCAACAGTTCAAGTACTTGCGTAGTAAGCATAAGGCCAGCCTGGACTGGAGGAGGAGG